>CAIGRB010075820.1:11774-41318 GCA_903798255.1 Fraxinus quadrangulata
GGTATTTGTTTAAGGAAAATAAATTGTGTATTCCAATTTGTTCTATACGTGAATTGTTGGTAAGGGAAGCACACAGTGGAGGTCTAATGGGTCATTTAGGGGTGCAAAAGGCTTTAGATATGTTAGGAGAACACTTCTATTGGCCTAAAATAAGGAGTGATGTAGAACGAGTTTGTGGGAAATGCATAATTTGTAAAAGGGCTAAGTCTAAAGTTTTACCTCATGGTTTGTATACTCATTTGCCTGTACCTAGTGAACCTTGGGTGGATATTTCAATGGATTTTGTGTTAGGACAAGAAAGGGTCGAGATTCCATATTTGTTGTGATGGATAAGTTTAGTAAAATGGTGCACTTTATACCATGCCACAAAATTGATGATGCCACCAATATTGCCGACTTGATCTTTAGGGAGATAGTACATTTGCATGGGGTCCCTAGGCGCATAGTGTCGGACCGAGATGTTAAGTTTTTGAGTCATTTTTGTCATTTTTTGTGGAATAAGTTAGGCACATCCACAAACCGATGGGCAAACCAAAGTAGTTAATAGAACCATGACTCAATTACTTCGTACGGTAATCAATAAGAACTTGAAAAGTTGGGAGTAGTGTTTACATTTTATTGAATTTGCTTATAATAGAACTATACACTCTACTACTTCGTGTTCGCCGTTTGAAGTTGTTTATGGGTTTAATCCACTAACACCTTTGGATTTGTTGCCTTTGCCTGTAAATGAACGAGGTAGCTTGGATGGTAAGCGAAAAATTGAGTTGGTGAAGTCACTGGATGAGAAGGTCAGGATGCAAATTGAGGAAAAGAGTAAGCTCGTAGCAACGAAAGCAAACAAATGTAGAAAGCGCGTGATATTTAAACTAGGAGATTGGGTTTGGGTGCATTTCAGGAAAGAATGCTTTTCGGATCAGAGGAAGTCTAAGTTGCAACCGCGTGGGGATGGCCAATTCCAAGTCATCGAAAGGATCAACGATAATGCCTACAAAGTGGATCTACCAGGTGAGTAAAATGTTTCAGCTATATTTGATGTTGCTGATCTATCGTTGTTTGTTGCAAGTACAGATTCGAGGGAGAATCCTTTCGAAGAGGGATGGGATGATATGATCCAATGTCCCATCGAGATGAGGGCAAGTCCGGGGAAGGATCCATTGCTAGTGGAAGAAGGATCAATGACTTGATCGAGGGCAAAGAAGTGAAAGAAGTGATGACATTGCTTGTTCAAGCTACGGTTGACGATATGGTGATCGTGACGAAGATTGGAGCAAGTTCCATGTTGGGGTCAAGGCCGGAATCGGGATGGATGAGCTTGATTCAAGTAGCTAAACCTAGAAGGCAGGAGGTAGTGGGTTCTTCATTGTGTAATCAAGGGGTTCAACGCATCGTCGTTATTGTTGAGTTTTTTAGTTCACCTTGTTCGATTCAAATTCAAAATCGGGTTTAATTGACATTCTTAGGTTCTGCATCAATCTAGTTGTGGGTTTCGTAGTCACCGGGGTTCGTATCAAAAGGAGAAATACTTCAAATCACTGGACAAGATTTCATGCACCCAACTTGAGAAGACCTTTCTCCGATCGTCGACGCCCCGGGCTGATCGATACAAGCTCGGGCTTGCTCTTATTGTCAAATGAGTATTCTACGCTCCGGATAATAATGTGTGTATATGTGAGTCGACGTTGATCGACAACGACCTGGACTTATTTTTTTCCTACCCTTAGGGTAGAGTTGGGTACACTCGTCTGTTGAGGGGATTTCGGGGTGGCTGGGCAAGGAAATTTCGCGACGCTAAAAGAAAGAAGGAGAAGGGGATCAGCTATACAGTTCATAGTTTCCCCATTGCCCTGCAAGTACGAACCATCATTTTAAACAATGTATTCTTCTATATCGATGCACATATGTTATCATGCACATGCGATGTCACGTGACAATGCTTTTTACTGCAGTAGATATGGGTGTTTGAGGCGGTGCCGAAAATTGGGAAACAGTTTGCTCAGCGGCTTGAGGAACGATCGCTAATGCTTCTTCTTTGGACGGCTACAAAACAACCACAACATCGTACGTATGATGTGTTCTTCAAGAACGCACAAATACTTTTTTATATTGAACGTACTCGTACTCATTCTTCTTGCTACTGTCCTACAATATTTTTTCATTGATGCCAATTTCCCGTGTTCGCAACTACACGTGTATGCCACTCTGTACCCCACCAAAATAGAGCATGCCCAACCACATATCTCTACTCTCATGTCGTTTCAAGATCATAGCATGCCCACGTTAGACGAGATTGCTTGGAACATTGTCGCTCTACAGTTTGGAGCAGATGCATTGGGCAGTGGAGGTCATAACAATTTGTCTACGGAGGAAGCTGACGAAGATGATTCCAATGGAGGCTCCAAGGATGAGCGGTCCGGTGCAGATGACCTGAAGGGGCCATCGGCTAATGATTGTGGGAAGTCTAGTTCTGATCACAGTGGATATGAGGATGAGGATAAGTCCAGTGATGGTGATAGTGGAGACATTGCAGCTGAGCATTCTCGCCATGGGCATACAGATGTGTTTTCCACTCCATACGCGGCAACACATACATGTCATAAGAGTGCACAGTCGACAATTCGACGACAAGATGCCTCTTCTAGAGCAAGCCTGACGAGAGCGGATGTCGAGGAAATGTTGTTGGATCAACAAATCCTCATGGAAATGCGCCTCCGGACTGTTAAACTTGAAATCATGGAGTACGTGAGCCCCGAATTTACAAGACTGAGGAAGTTCATATCTGCAGTCGTGTCCTCATCTAGTACTACCACCATAGCAGCCCCCCATGACGTCTACAACCAGCCCATAGATTCAGGAACGTCACCACAAGGTATGTGTGTTACTTGTTTACAAGTTAAGATTAATAAGTGTAACGTGATTTCAGCAGTTCCTGTACTGCATTTGCTGACATGTTTTCAATACTACTTTTATGACATAAACAAACATGGAAAAGACATCGACCCAGACCTGGATGACTGTGACGGGACATTACCCAGTGCAAGCCACGAGGAGACTCGTAAATGCATTTATTATGAGGAATTTTTTTAATTCATCTCATCTGATTCCGTGCTACATTTTGGTAATAATGAACTCCTTCACGTCATTCCAAATCTTCTGAAATAGATGGAAGGGGCATCCACACGTTCTCGGATAGAGGCATCCACCCATTCCTGGATAACTATGTGGGTCCGTCGGGTACCGACCTGCAAGATAACATAGGTAAGTGCATTTGCTATGAGGAAATATGTCGTTTCGTATTGTATTTCCCTCTCAGGAGCTCGTACTTTATTGCGGACACTAGTGCCATAAACTTATCTAAAAATCCTATTTTGCATTCTTGAACTAAGCACATTGAGATAAGACATCACTTTCTTAGGGATCATGTTCAAAACGGTAATATCTCACTTGACTTTGTTGCCACAGAAAACCAATTGGTCGATATTTTCACCAAACCTCTTGCACCCAATCGTTTCACGTTCATTAGACGAAGTTTGGGTCTTATCGAGTCAAATTGCTTTCAAAATTAAACTTCTCATTGTTTTTATTCAAAAAAAAAAATACCGGACATCGTGTCTGGTACGATAGAACTTTTTCCTTTCTGTTTTTATTCTTGGCAGACGTCCGGTATACATAGCGAACGTTAGGTACTGTGTTTTTCAATCTTAAAATCGCGATTACTCCCATTTCTTTCATTTTCTCTCCGACTCTACTATAATCCTCTTATTCAAACTTGCATATATTTGGGATCTTGTATTTAATCGAGGGGGAATATATTACTATCATCTATGGTTGATTTAAAGTTTTGATCTTATATACAATATTATTCCTCTCATATGTGCTACATTTTTACTTATGTTTAAAAAAAATTTTGTGTTTTTGATCTTAAATGCTATCCTTTTTTGCTTATATCAAAAGGGGGAAATGAAGATGATTATGCATGTCTTGATTTGAAAATATAATATGCTTAGAATACATGAAAAGGGGGAAAAACATTTATATGCTTTAAATGTATAACTATTGATTTGTAAAAGAGAGGGGGAAAATGAAGTACATGATAAATTTATATTGTATATTTATTTATCAATATAATATCAATTGTTCAATCTTACCTTGCATATCATCTTATTTGTCATAATCAAAAAGGGAAAAATTGTTGACCTACGGTTGATATAACCTTAATGTTTTGATTATAACAAACAAGCCAATATTATTTCTAACAATTGATTTTGAGTGATGGCAATTCAACATTGAAATCAATCAAGTATTGGCAAAATTAACACATTACAAATCAGACTCGAAATGAAGAACAAAGTGAAAGTTAAGCATTCAAGTCAAATCATTCGAGACGATAGCGATTTGCATGCGACGATCTATTGGAACTTAAAGATTCATAAAAGAGGCAAATCAAGATACAAGTCAAAAGAACGACAAAGTCAAGACGATTAGACATTGTACAATCATATGTGAAGGTAAAACATTTTAATACTTGACAATGAATCGAGATGAGCTCAAGTTCTGATTTTACGATCTAAAAATCACGATAGAAAAATGTTTGCATAAAGATTATTTTTCAAAAGGTAAAAATCTTAAAACTCATATTTGAAAAATGTCACTTAGCTTGAAAAATATTTTCATAATGTCCCTCAAGTACTTACATTTTTAAAAAATTAAAACGAGGACGTTTAAGCATAAATATTGAAAATGAAAATAGTAAACATTGTTTACTTGGTTTAAAAGATGAAACATGGCTTTGGCATAGAAGGCTAGGACATGTAAACATGGACCTCATTTCAAAAATTTCCAAAAATTGTTTTGTGAAATGATTGTCAAATTTGAAATTTGAAAATGATAGAATTTGTGATGCATGCAAATTCGGAAAAAAAGTAAAAAGTTCTTTCAAACCAAATATTTTCTCTTCAACCACTAATCATTTGCAACTTCTTCACATGGATCTTTTTGGACCATTAAGAACGGCTAGCTTAGGCGGTAAACATTACGCCATTGCTATAGCTAATGATTTTTCAAAATTTACATGTGTTATATTTTTAAGTGCAAAAGATGAAGCCTTGAAGGCATTCAAACATTTTTGTAAGAAAATTAAAAATGAAAAGGGTCACACTATTACCACCATTAGAAGTGACCATGGTGAAGAATTTGACAATCTTGCATTTGATGATTTTTGTAACGATAATAGATATGAACACAATTTTTCGACTCATAGAACTCCTCAACAAAATGGTGTAGTAGGGAGGAAGAATCGTACATTACAAGAAATGGCTCGGATCATGCTAAATGAAATTAATTTACCTAAATATTTTTGGGTCGAAAGTGTTAACACTGCATGCTAGATTATAAATAGAGATTTGGTAAGTTGTAAGAAGACTAAAACTCCTTACGAGTTTTGGAAAAATAGAATTCCCAATATTAGTTATTTTAAAGTTTTCGGGTGTAAATGTTTCATTTTAAACACCAAAGACAATTTGGAAAAATTTGACTCAAAATTCGATATTGGAATTTTTCTTGGTTATTCATCGACTAGCAAAGCATATAAAGTTTTCAACAAAAGAACTCTAGTCGTTGAAGAATCTATGCATGTTACTTTTGATGAGACTAACCTTCTTGATCAAGAGAAAGGTATTGATGATGATGTAGGTTTGGAAATTTCTTTTGAACAAATGAATATTCAAGACCGAAACAAAGGAGTATCAAATGAAGAACAATCAAAGGAGTCCAATGACTAGGAAAGTGAAGAAAAGCCAATCCAAAGTGACTCCCATTTGCCAAATGAATGGAAATTTGTTTCCTCTCATCCAAAAGAGTTAATAATCGGCGATCCATCAAAAGGTAGCTATTGTCAATTTTTATATCCCGCAAGTGTACGGATCATAACAAGTAGTAAAGTGGACATTTGAGTCCGAATTATCGATCCCACGAGAACTATATTTTAGTCTTAACTTACTTTTCCTAACTCCTATTTGATAAAAGATAAACAAATAAAGGATTGTGATAGTTGTGAATATTGATTTTCTAAAATGAACTAAATGCCTAAAACAAATGAAAAATATGATGAAATAACAAACACAAATGAATCAAACATTCATGTATGTAAGTTATATTAGGGCAAAACAACTTCATCTAATGATCACCTTAGTTCCCAAGTTAAGATTCTAGCCTAATGTAGTGTTCGGTCGAATTCTTGTACGGTATTCAATTTACCCCTCTAGAGTTCTCATTGAGCCTATTTAACTAATTCAATTCCATATATCTATGCGAATTACCCTTAGTTAAACGAGTTATGGCACTAGGAATTCATATATCGACCGTAATACTAGGTATAGGTATCTCTACACGTTATACTTCGTTACTGAATTTTATTACACGTTCTAAGTCTCAAACTCACCTCTCGATTCGTAAAAAACTCAATAGATCATCAAATTATTGATCAAATAATTCAATGCATTACAATCATAATAAAATTAACATATGGAAGAATAAAACACAGAATTCTTGAATTAAAGAACTAAGAGTCTCAATAGATTACATTGTTTGCCCTAATAAGGAATTTAGCTAAACATGATGAAAAATATGAAATAAATAAACATATTCGAATACATCACCGGATTTAATTGATAAAAAGATGGAAAAGAATCAACTCTTGTACCAAGATCTTCTTCCGCTTCCAATCCTTAATTTGAACTCGGATCCTTGATATATTTCTTCTCGCGAATTCCTCTTCGATCTTGTGTTTTTCTCTCAGTTTTACAAAGCGTGGAACCCTCTTTCAATGTGTGGGAACCCCATTTTTCAATGCCTCCTTAGGTCTATTTATAATTTCATACACATTCTTGACCAATCTGGAGTCTTTTTGTTGGGATTTTCGCGGCCCAAATAATAAAAACCTAAAATCTGTGGCGGCACAGCGCCTAGGCACCACGATTGCAGCGCCTGGACGCTAAAAATCTATTATTTTCTGGGTAACAGGCGCTGTGTCGCTGTTCCGAATTCTGTGACTTTTTCAGTATTTTTATCATAACTTTCTCTCTCGATATCCAATTTAGGTAATTCAAGATGCGTTGGAAATCTAATTCAAAGGGATACAACTGTTCTTCAAAAATATCTTCAAATTCGATCGTTTGCTATGTCAAATATGGATCACAATATGAGTATAAAAACTGATGCATAACTTTTTCAATCCTAAATTGATGTGTGATCATATTTTGATGATATTTTATCCCTTTGATGTCTTCTTTTATCCAATTGACTCCTATTACTCTCGAATCTTCATCGTGAGGTTCTTCACAACTATTGAGTATTTGCACTTAAGTCCCCAAATTTTGGATCTTGCCTCTTTTTCGCCAATTTTACATTCTTTTCTCCAATTCTTCACCATCCATCGAGTTTCACCTAATAACACATTATATCATAAATTAGGCTATAATCTCATTAAAAGAACCACAAAAAGTCATAATTTGAAGCCCGGATAAGTGTATAAAATATATTTATCAAACACCTCCAAACTTAAACATTTGTTTGTCCTCAAACAAAATCGTAACCTAACGTAATAAATAAATAAACACGCAATGCTAATTACCTAATTGGTGGCCAATCAATCAAGCAATGTAAAATGATTTAGCTAGCTAACATGGCTTTTTATCTCAAGATTGAACTCATACTATCAAATCTATGCATAGCTTCAAAATAACAATACAAAAATTAAAATCCACTTTTCCATTGTAAAATCGACGTGTGTGTGTGTGCGCGCGCGTATGAAGAATTAAGCATAGCATTATGAATTCAAAAATTGTTTCAATTCCCGACCCTCAATGGTCAAATATGTCATTTCATCACTCGTAAAATTCACACACCCCCAAATTTATTTTTTTCACTCTTTTCCAGTGTGTGAACTAAGGTTGAATTTTTTACTATCCTCACATCCTCACCTCTATAGTCTAGGTAAATCTCACTAATTGCAAATCAATATGTCAATAAACAAGGATTCTCCATAGTTTGATAGCTTTAATCTCTAGAACTTAACTAGGCTAACAATCTCTTATCAAAAGTCGAATTTCCTTAAATAAGTGTTTGGGACATAACCATGGCATTTAGTGCGTCTTCTGTTTCATACACCTGCTTTTTCTGATTCTTTTTTTCTCAATCTTTTTTTATTTCAACAAAATTTTTCTTTATTTGAAGCGTTCTCTCCATTAAGCTTTCAGCCGATAACTCCTAAGTCAGATGACCATAGGGCACCAGGTTTTAAAGATCATTGTAGGCTTAATTGTTCGAGTCATAAAGATTACGAAGAAAAATTTTTAAATAAAATATTTTTTTATATCTTAATTAGTGCAATGTCCCTCATTAAATACCTATCCAAGAAATACAACTCTTAACTTAAGACTTTCACCCAATTGCATCTTATTGACCTTAGACAATCCACACAAGATTTTTAATTTCACGCGTGGAACCCCTATTTATCTCAATATCTTCATACAATAGTGAAATTCCCCCAACTACTCTAAATTGGTCGAAGAATGTAGAAAATAGTGATTTTGTGTTTAGCATCTATGGTCCACTATTTGAACATATCCAATTATGAAATCAACTTATTTCTACACAATTCTTAACTTAATTCATGTGTTCAATCTATATCAATTTTTACATGGAAAAGTAAAATTAATCTAAGCGTGCAACTTATTCACCATTCATAGATCAATTTGTAATTTAATATATTCATCATTGCCAGCCAGATCAACTAACTCACACAAGCACATAAAAAGATTTCTTTTTTACTAACGCAATAAAAACACACAAAAATACATAAAAAAATGAAAACTCATATTTTCCACCCCTAAACTTAAATTAGACATTGTGCTCAATGTCTTTAATCATAAATCCGTATATAAAGGGGGTGGGGAAGAATGTGAAGAAAAGACTCTCATGATATAGCTTATAATTACATGGCTCGCTTTCATATTGCTCTGTTGGCTCCTTGGTCAATGTTGATTTAAATGTTCTGCGACGTCACGTTCCTAAAAAATCAAATAAAACATTAAAATCAAATAACTGGAACATGCGTTACTTAGCTCAAACATCTAATAAATCTACTAACTTATCAAAGACCTAAGGGGAAACGAGTAAGGTTGATGAGTCCCAAATAAATTTAAAATAAAGTAAACTATCCTAAAACTCAAAGAAAAAATAAATAAATAAAAAGAAGTTTGGATTGCCTCCCAATAAGCGCTTTTTTAATAGTCTCAGCTCAACTCTACGGTGACTGATCACGGACACCTAAAGAAGGCTTTTGATGCCTTGTCCATTTTTCTTCTTTTGGCTTTGATCCACTTTTCATTTGATCTCCACACCTCTTTCTTGCCCTTTTGAACATAATAGGACTTGTCTAATCTATCCGCCTCAACTTCAACTAAGTAGATTTCTATCTCCTCGTCATGCCCAAACACAAAATTAATTTTTGGACAATGTAGATTTCTATCTCCTCGTCATGCCCAATCACAAAATTAATTTTTGGACAATCAATAAAGTGGGAAAAATGTGAGTTGGTTTCCTCCTTATTGATCGCCAAATCCTCTCGTTTAGCTTCTTTGTGATTAAATCTTCACTCATTTTTTACTCTTCTTCAATTGTTGACCTCTTATCGCGTAGAGGAATAGGTCCACAATCTAAATCCACGGGCAATGAGAAGTCAGTCCTGATGACCCCTTGAAGTGGATTGTACCCCCAATGTTGAAATCTGTCCCAGTATATGAAATCTCTCATAAGCATATCGTTTTCATCCAATTTGGCAAGTTCTTTAAAATACTTTGCAAGTACTTTCTCGTTCAATAAGGGAAGACCATCTCCCATAAGTTTGATGTTCTCATCCCAATCGTCAGGTACAAAATCTCCCACGAGCATGTACTATTCATCAGATTTTTTTAATTGCTTGTTTTCTACACATCAAATATTTTCAAAATCTCAGAAGTTTCGGCGTGTGTAAACTACTGTGAGAGAACAAGCATTTCACAGTACAATGTACCACGTAACAATTTTCGCAAGTTGAATATCCTCCAAGCATATATTCATAATCCATGTATAGATTATCCATTGTAAAAGTTTCATTACTTTACCAAGTTAGAATTATGCAAATATCTGAAAAGTACAGGGATAAAAAACAAACAGAAGATAGATTAAAATTGTAGGGGTTAGCCAAAAGGAAAAAAAATAAAACCAAACAAAAGTGAGAAATAATTACACTAATATTTAAGAAAATAAACAAATTAAATAACAGTTAAAAATAATTAAATTAAAACTCAAAGTAAATAGTCCTCGACAACGATGCCAAAAACTTGTTGTCGATTTTTATATCCCACAAGTGTACGGATCGTAACAAGTAATAAAGTGGATCTTTGAGTCCGGATTATTATTTCCACGAAGACTATACTTTAGTCTTAACCTACTTTTCCTAACTCATATTTTATAAAAGACAAACAAATAAAGGATTGTGATAGTTCTGAATATTGACTTTCTAAAATGAACTAAATGCCTAAAATAAATGAAAATTATGATGAAATAACAAAAACAAATGGATCAAAGATTCATGTATGTAAGATATATTAGGGCAAAAGAACTTCATCTAATGATCACCTTAGTTCCCAATTCAAGATTCATAACCTAATGTAGTGTTCGGTCGAATTCTCCTACGGTATTCAATTTACCCCTCTCGAGTTCTCATTGAGCCTATTTAACTAATTCAATTACATATCTCTATGCGAATTACCCTTAGTTAAACGAGTTATGGCACTAGGAATTCATATAACGACCACAATACTAGGTATAGGTATCCATATATGTTATACTTCGTTACCGAATTTTATTACACGTTCTAAGTCTCAAACTCACCTCTCGATTCGTAAGAAACTCAATGGATCATCAAATTGTTGATCAAGTAATTCAATGCATTACAATCATAATAAAATAAACACATGGAAGAATAAAACACAGAATTCTTGAATTAAAGAACTAAGGGTCTGAATATATTACATTGTTTGCTCTAATAAGGAATTTAGCTAAACATGGTGAATAGATTAAATAAATAAACATATTCGAATACATCACCGGATTTAATTGATAAAAAAAGATGGAAAAGAATCAAATCTTGCACCAAGATCTTCTTTTACTTCCAATCCTTAATTTGAACTCGAATCCTTGATGTATTTCTTCTCGCGAATTCCTCTTCGATCTTGTGTTTTTCTATCAATTTTACAAAGTGTGGAACCCTCTTTTAATGTGCGGGAACCCCCTTTTCCAATGCCTCCTTAGGTCTATTTATACTTTCATACATGTTCTTGACCAATTTGGAATCTTTTTGTGGGGGTTTTCCCAACCCAAACAATAAAAACCTAAACTTTGTGGCGACGCAGCACCTAGGCTCCACGATTATAGCACCTGGGCATTTAAAATCTATTATTTCCTAGGTAACACAGCGCCTGGGCGCTAGGTTGCAGCGCGTGGCCCTGTGTCGCTGTTCCGAATTCTACGGCTTTTTCAGTATTTTTATCATAACTTTCTTTCCCGATATCCGATTGAGGTAATTCAAGATGCGTTGGAACTTTAACTCAAAGGGGTACAACTTTTCTTCAGAAATCATCTTCAAATTCGATCGTTTGCTATGTCAAATATGGATCACAATATGAGTATAATAACCGATGCATAACTCTTTCAATCCTAAATTGATGTGTGATCATATTTTGATGATATTTTATCCCTTTGATGTCTTCCTTTATCCAATTGACTCCTTGTACTCTCGAATCTTCATCGTGAGGTTCTTCACAACTTTTGAGCATCTGCACTTCAGTCCCCAAACTTTGGATCTTGCCTCTTTTTTGTCGATTTTGCATTCTTTTCTCCAATTCTTCATCATCCATCGAGTTTCATCTATTAACACATTATATCATAAATTAGGCTATAATCTCATTAAAATAACCACAAAATGTCATAATTTAAAGCCTGGATAAGTATATAAAATGCACTTATCAGTATCACTACTAGAACTTCTCCTAGAAATCATTGGTAGTTGTGCATTCATCTCAAAAATTGAACCAAAATTTTTTAAAGAAGCCGAGTTTGATGAGTTTTGGACTCTAGCTATACAAGAAGAATTAAATCAATTCGAAAGAAATCATGTTTGGGATTTAGTCGCTAGACCAACAAATTAAACCGTTATTGGCATTAAATGGGTGTTTAGAAATAAACGAGATGAAAATGGAATTATTGTGCGTAACAAGGTAAGATTAGTGGCCCAAGGTTACAATCAAGAAATGCATTGATTATAAAGAGACATTTGCACCGGTTGCTAGGTTAGAATCCATTCGCATGTTTCTTGCATTTGCTTGTCAAAATTTTTTTACTCTTTATCAAATGGATGTTAAAAGTGTATTTTTAAATGGACTCAGTCAAGAAGAAGTCTTCATTGAACAACCACTCGGTTTTGCAAATCATAAGTTTCCAAACCATATTTTTAAACTTAGAAAAGCTTTTTACTAACTAAAACAAGCTTCTAGAGTTCGGTATGAACGATTGAGCAAATTTCTACTTTCAAATGGTTTTTCTATCGAAAAAGTGGATACTACTCTTTTTATTAAAACCCAAAAGTAAGACATACTTATTATTCAAATTTATGTTGATGATATCATTTTTCGGGCAACAAATATTCAACTTTGCAAAGAATTTTCGAAAAATATGAGCATTGAATTTGAAATGAGCATGATAGGAGAACTCAAGTTCTTTCTCGGACTTCAAATTAAACAAACATGTGATGACATATTCATAAATCAAAGTAACTACATACTAGACATGTTAAAGAAGTTCGAAATAAATGATCTAAAGCCGATGATCACTTTAATAAAGCTTGACAAAGATGAACAGGACACTTCCGTTGACATCACTAAATATCGAGGTATGATCGGATCCCTTCTTTATTTAACCGCAAGTAGATCCAATATTATGTTTAGTGTATGCTTATGTGCTCGTTTCGAATTTAATCCTAAGGAATCCCACCTTAAAGCCATAAAAAGAATTTTGAGATACCAAAACTTAGGACTTTGGTATTCAAAACGAACTCACTTTGACTTACTTAGTTACTCGGATGCCGATTGGGCCGGATGTCAAGTTGATCGAAAACGCACTAGCGGCACTTGTCACTTTCTAGGCTTCGCCCTAGTCTCGTGGTTTAGTAAGAAACAAAACTTTGTTGCCTTGTCTATGGCCGAGGCCGAATATATCTCAGTCGCGAGCTGTTACGCTCAAGTGTTATAGATGAAACAAACCCTTAGTGACTTTCATCTATCTTACAATCATATTCCTGTCATGTGTGATAACACTAGTGCCATAAACTTATCTAAAAATCCCATTTTGTGTTCTTGAACTAAGCACATTGAGATAAGACATCACTTTCTTAGGGATCATGTTCAAAACGACAATATCTCACTTGACTTTGTTGCCATAGAAAACCAATTGGCCGATATTTTCACTAAACCTCTTGCACCCAATCGTTTCACGTTCACTAGACGAAATTAGGGTCTTATCGAGTCAAATTGCTTTCAAAATTAAACTTCTCATTGTTTTTATTCAAAAAAAAATATCGGACGTCCGGTATCTCGCATCCGGTATGACAGAACTTTCTCTTTTCTATTTTTTTCTTGGCGAATGTCCGGTATACACACCGGACGTCCGATACTGTGTTTTTCAATCTTAAATTCGCGATTACCCCCCAATTTGTTCATTTTCTATTCAACTCTACTACAATCCTCTTATTCAAACTTGCATATATTTAGGATCTTGTATTTAATTGAGGGGGAATATATTATTATCATCTATAGTTGATTTAAAGTTTTGATCTTATATACAATACTATTCCTCTCATATGTGCTACATTTTTACTTATGTTAAAAAAAAAAAATTTGTGTTTTGATCTTAAATGCTATTCCTTTTGGCTTATGTCAAAAGGGAAAAATGAAGTGAGATGATTATACATGTTTTGATTTGAAAATATAATATGCTTAGAATATATGGAAAGGGGGAAAAAAACATTTATATGCTTTAAATGTATATCAATTGATTTGTAGAAGAAAGGGGGAATATGAAGTACATGATAAATTCATATTGGATATTCCTTTATCAATATAATATTAATTGTTCAATCTTACCTTGCATATCATCTTGTTTGTCATAATCAAAAAGGGGGAAATGGTTGACATATGGTTGATTATAACCTTAATGTTTTGATTATAACAAACAATCCAATATTATTTCTAACAATTGATCTTGAGTGATGATAGTTCAACGTTGAAATCAATCAAGCATTGGCAAAATCGACACATTATAAATCGGACTCGAAATGAAGAACAAAGTGAAAGTTAAGCACTCAAGTCAAATCATTCGAGACGATAGCGATTTACATGCGACGATCTATTGGAACTTAAAGATTCGCAAAAGACGCAAATCAAGATACAAGTCAAAAGAACGTCAAAGTCAAGACGATTAGACATTGTACAATCATATGTAAAGGTAAAATATTTTAATACTTGGCAATAAGTAGAGACGTGCTCAACTTTTGATTTTATGATCGAAAAATCATGATACAAAAATGTTTGCATAAAGATTATTTTTCAAAAGGTAAAAATCTCAAAACTCATATTTGAAAAATCTCACTTATCTTGAAAAATATTTTCAAAACATCTATCAAGTACTTACATTTGTTAAAAATTAAAACCAGGACGTTTCGGCGTAAAACGGTCGTACCAGATCTCCAGTATGGTGATTTTACAGCCAACGGTCAAAAATTCAACCGTTCTAATTTTCTGACATGAACGGCTAGTTGACCATCCGGTATGTATCGGACGTCCGGTTGGGCAGAGTTTTTGACGATTTTTTACCTATAAATACCAACTCATTTTGCATACAATTTCAACCTTTTCTAGGGCAATAAGTGAGAATTTATTAAGATAAATCATTGATCTTCATTATTTATTCATCCTCATAAATTGATTTATACTTGAAAAACTTTTCATCATTCCAAACTTAGAAAATTAATTTCTATCAAAGTTTTTCAAATCAAACACTTAAGCCATATTCATTTTCATCTATTAAAGTGTTTGCCTTCTTCTCTTCTTGTTCTCAACTTTGAATCTATTATTCGTTAAGAAGAGAAGATTTCACTTGTAAAATCATTTTGAATTGTGGGTCATATTGAGGTCCCGTAAAGCTTAATAGCGTGGGTCGTGTTGAGGCCCTAGAAAGCTCAACGTTGTAAAATGATTGGTGCTCCTTGGTTGTAAGTCACCAGAAGCGTTGTAAACGATTGGGTTGCACCATAAGTCAATCAATATAGTGAAAAAGACCTTACTCGTGCCAGAGATTTTGGTAACGGAGGACGTAGATCATTGCATTGGATCGAACATTCATATTATATCGTTTGCACTCTCTATCCCTTCTCCTTAACGTGCTTTTACTTTGTGCAAATTTACATTGTTCTATTTGCTTGTTTAATTGTGTCTAGTTGCTTCTATTCATATTTGCTGTTATTATTTGATTTAATTACTTGCTTGATTATTAATTTATCAATATATTCTTAACTTACATAAATTTAGTTAAATATTCGAAAAAGTATCAAAAACCAATTCACCCCCCTCTTGATTAGCTATTCCTGGGCTTTCAATGTGTACACTTGCAAGCTACTAATGAATGTCTTGTTCTCAACTTTTGCAGACGGTAATGAACTAACTGACAATGTCGTGGATACAAATGCACTTCCCACGTCCATGCGCGTGCTCCACACCGAAGGTAAGATCTCGAAGCCAATTCCAACATATTTTTGTTACGTAGGAGAGCGTATAGCTTGATAGGTTTGTGTTTTGGTACATTATGCTATGTTTGGAGGCTCAGCTAAGTAATTTGACTCCATCGTACTTTTACGTAGGCGATGCCAATGAATTGCCGATTGATGCCACCATAGCTGACAAAGGTGTCGATGTTGTTCACGCCAAGATACGGCGATTGACACGCCTTTGACTGCCTGCAGCGTTGACCAGGACTTCATACACTAGAGGGGTAAGGAAGAGATTAAAGAAATAAGTGAGTAAACGCTGTATTGGAAAACTGAGTTTGGATTCGTAATCATGTAAAATTAAGACAATTTTTATGTTATGTGTTAGCAAGGTTTGGTGGTGATGCCAAAATGTTGTCTTGATGAATGTTATTTTAACTCAGCAACGTTAGAATTGTCTCATCTCATTTTCTTTCATTTAGCCTCAGTCTTTCAATTGTATTTTACTTTTACTATTAATAAATCAATACAGTTGTAGATCTCCAATTGGGTCTTCACACGGATAAACATTGTTAGGGTACATTCATGTATAATCTTCCACTTAGTTGCTTAAATTTCACGTACTGTAAACTTGGGAATTATGTAAGACTAGTAGGAAAATTGTTATAATGATGTCGAATGTGGATTTAGGGCCCATGGATCCTTCAACAGTGACTTAAACATTTTTATGTGTATGGTAAAATGTTGCACATGTTATCCATGTTCTCTAAAGTTGGGGGTACTATTTTGTGGTTAGAATGCGAAGACATGCAAGGAATAAACATGTTCACGAATCATCATCGAATAGTTCAGTTGATGCATGGTTTATGCGAGTCATAGTTCCTTGCCTATTGGTGCATCAATTTGTTGAAGTATGTAAAAATCCCATAGGACAATATCGCCTCTTAGCATACAAATGTCATAATGGGAATTGAGTGCCAACAACTACATGCGGGTTTTTTTGAAGAGAAAATAGTACACACTCATTAAGATTTACAAATGTCATAAATTATGTACAAAGTTTAAGTCCTAAAGGTACAATCAGACCTTGAAGAAACACACCAATGGGTAGTGAAATTAAGTTTGAGATGTGATTTGGTGGTTGTGTAGTAACTCGCCGTAGTTGCTTCCTTCGAATAAGTTCATTATAAATAGCATGACATTACTAAATATGTGAGTTACACATGAAAACTTCATAAATAAATAGTTTCACCCATCGCATTTGCATGCTACTAATGGCTTCGTCCACGAGAAGCAACGAACCGTTCAACCTGAATGATCCTACCCGATTTATCCCCGTTATGTCCCATCATAATTTCTTCGAAAGATGAGGATGTCAACCCTCTCTACTCTAGTGCCATTTTCCCTGCCTATACGAAGTTGCAAGTAAAGCATCGCAATCATTGAACAGTGTGCTCGATAAGGGATTCCAGTACGTGGTTCAGTACGAAGATGAATCCGATGATGATGAGTGGTGGGTGAACGTTGCACCTCCTAAGATAATTGCCATAAGCTTGGATGATTCTGGTGAAGACAGGGAGGAGAAAGTTCAAACGTCGACAACGAATGAGGTGGGAGATAGTTGCATATGGTTGTGTACAAATGAATAAGTGCCAAGTTCTTTTGTATTCACTTTTGTCAGGGATGATTTTGGTAACAATCTTCACCAAAGAGTCAGCAATAACATGTCCATTATGCCTCAAAATGTGTAGTTACAATTTGTAGTATGTGCCAACTGTCGAGAACGACAGATAAAATCTGTCGGGAACGGCATATGAACTGTCTGGTAATAAATCAATGAATCCGAATTTTATTTGTGAATGAAAACATGTCTACTACTGTCTACAAATGATAATCGATCGCCAATGATAATGTAATGTCGAATGATAATATAAGTTGGAAATAATAATGCAAGTTCAAAACGATAATATGCGAACTTAACGAGCAATAATGTTGGCAACGATAATAAAAATAAAACAATAACATAACATTAGATTTACAACGCAATTGGGGAACATTTAACATACCAATTCAACATTTTTCGGAGATGATACCTGTTCAAATCGGTTGTGTTACAGGGGGGTGAGAACATATTGTCCCGCTATGACCAACTCTACTGCAGCGAGTGCATTTCCTGAGTCGTGTGTTAGACTCATATCTGGATCGCTTACGTCGTGTGGGTGGTCTACTTGGAGGACGACGTACAATAGGTGGCAAAATAGGAGTACTTGTAATTTCGTTCAAAACAACCCAGTCCACTTCCCGCATAACGAGATATATTACTTCGCTATAGGTACCTTTCCAGTATTCTAATGTGTAGTAAGGGGAGCATAGATCGTATAATGACCTACCTCTCAAGCAAGCAGCACGAGTTCTATGAACACGGGGCATACGATTTAGCTGGAACTCACGACAGGTGTACGTGTTTTCGAAAAAATCTACCATGTCATTGGATATTCCAACCTGTGTTAAGCTGTCTGTCAATGCATGAGATCGAAGCCTAGTACTGGCTTCGAATGTTGTCCGTAACTCACTCTCCATCCTCGATGACAGTACTGTACTGCATGCTATTGCTTGGGTTCGACGTTCATAAAACCACCTCTATATAGTACTTCGAATGTGTTCGACCAAGCACGTGATCGATAACGAATAGGCATGTCTTACCATTGAGTACAGAGATTCTGCGTTGTTGTTTGTCATAATGTTGTACCGCTGGCCAATGAATAGTGGTCGTGAAGAAAATGAAAAACATGCTCGCTCCAAGTACCCGTACGATCTTGCACTTACCCTACGAATCTGTCCCATAAGTCTTTCGAACTCTTCAATCCGATAAGTTGTACCAACTCGTTTGAATAGAAATATTGAACTCGCGTTGCTATTTCACTGTATTAAGTTCGTTTCCATATGCCACATACAACAACTATGGTGAGACAACAGAAACAAGTGAGTAATGGCTTTTTCAATGCTGGTTTTCCTATTCGAAACAAATACGAGTTCATCAGAATTGCCAATAAGATCTTTCAAATTTGACAGAAACTACATCCAGGATTTATTTGTTTCCACATCCATGATCTCTCATGCTAAGGGATAAATCTATTTGTTGGCATCTTGGACAGTTGCAAGTAGAAGAGTACCTTTGTATGGACCTTTCAAGGGACTACTGTCAACACAAATAACTGGCCTCAAGCACTGTATGTAACCATAAATGCTTGCACCAAAAGCTAGGAAGAAGTAATGGAACCTATTATGAGAATCAACTTCGATGTGGGTTACCGTCCTAGAGTTACCATCTCCTAGAACGTGACAATATGAAGATAGTTTTTGAAAACTATCCTCTAATGTACCATGTAGCAAATGTAAAGCAGCCACTTTCTCCCTACGTGCTTTGCTGTAATTGATTTCGACACCGAACTCACGTTCTATATCACGTACAATAGTAATAGGGACATACGATCGATATAGATTATCCAATGTTCTCAAAATATGCTCGGCAATAGCAAAACTAGTGGCATGTCGATGTGTGTTGCGACTAAATCTTAGGTACGTGTGTGCACATTGTTGAATTCACGAATCATGAAGACTGCATAATTTTTCACAGTCGAAGCACGTAGCATCCACATGCAATTATTGTCAGCGCATACAACAGTTAACATTTTCGTGCTTGACCTGCTGACCTTAAATTGGAACTTGTCTTGCAAAGCAAGTACACGAATTCTCGAGTACAACTCTTTCTTGCTGAAGAATATTTTCCTTTCGGCATGATTGGATGTATTCACTCTGGTAATCGATTCATATATGTCCAAAGTCCTAGACTGTGAGAACATTTGCTCATCAACGTCACCAATGTTAGTAGCCTCTGTACCATGTAACGGGTTGTCCAAGTTCTCATCTGAAGATGCAGTCCCAATTTCAAAAATTGGAGTTTCGGGTGCATTATTGTTTGAGATACTATGCTGATGATCGGGTTCCTCGTGTTCTACATTTTGGTGAACATCTTCTACGGCAAATGAATGATCTGGACAATTTGTATTCCTCCCCATGCCAAGACTTGGGAGCTCGATTTTCGAAATAGTAACGCAGATGACAGTTTCATTATGAACTGATATGTACCAATTTAAGTCTTCATCTTTGTGTATTTCGGCCGAAGGTATATTCAAGTTCGGGACTTTGAACTTCAATTCAATTTGAGTGTGGAGATCAAGAATATCAAGTTTGACCTTCAATCGTAGCACGAGTCCAATTAGGGTAATACTTGTCGGCACTAAAATAGAAGTGGTTTGTCCCTTCTCCACTTCCATTCGTCATCCACATGAACAAACTGTCCTCCATACGATATGATAAATCTTAAATGATTACTCATACCTGAAATGTTGGGATTGCAACGGTAAAAATTTCGCATAATAAATATGTCTACATTTAATACTATGACCGTGGAACTTTCGAATATTGAAATCCATGGAGTAGCAGAAGGTGAAATCAAGGATGTGTCAAGAGTTTTCAAGTGTCAAATTCGACAGTTAAATTGTTTATCCCGACAGTTCAGAAATGTCGGATTCGATGTAAAAATCGACTGTTTCAACATTACTATCGATAGATGAACTGTAAGAACTACCTGGAAACTTGAAAACATGTATTTGGTACCTTTGAAGAAATTATTGAAAACATTAATGGTGATAATCAATTCTCAACTACAACATGAAAACATATTCTCATTAATAAATAACTCAATACTTCATTAGATATGGAATCCTTCATTTTTGTACATGATATTGATATTTTTATCCTTCAAAAATATTTCAAAAATCAAAAAAATCAATGAATAATAGTTTCAAAAATTTCTCCCATTGCATTTCACCATATTGTATTTAAAACAAAATAATAGTAATCTATAAGATAAAATTATAAACAATTTGTAATGGCTAACCTCTCAAAATGGATGATGAATTCAATAGTAATGTATTCTTGATCAAGGAATGAAAAAGATGGAGAAGAACTTAGGGTTTGTTAATGGGAAGAAGATGTATGGTTATGTTAATATTTTTTTTATCTTTTTTTTTTTTACAAAATTCATATTATTCAATATAATATACATATAAACAATTTTTATAATATTTAAATTAAATCATCACATCATAACATTAATTACATTCAAATCATACATCAAATGCTCCTAAAAAGTGTTATTAAGGGTAATTTGGACATTTTGCACTAAAAAAGTGACATATTTAATCACAAAAAGTGAAAATGACAATTTTTTTTTGGATTTTCAAATTTAGTGACATTTATGAAAATTCCCCTTTAATTAAATGTATTAATTGTCAATCTTCTTACTTATGTAGGAGCGCTATTAGTTGAACGACGGTCTCCGTCACACATGAGATTTTCTGCACATTACCAATCTCCTTTACTATTATTGAGATCCTTCACCCCGTCGAGCTCTTTCACCTCATCGATCTCCATTACACAGTCATGAGCCGACACAACATTGATCTTCTTCATATTATTTGCTCTAGCATCTGAGTAGACATCTGACTGAAGTTATATGAGATAGATAGGAGCACTATGATATGAGCTAGGAGTTGTACGGTTGGATCTCTTATGTTTAGATAAGGTGTGTTCCATAATTGAGCAGGTAAGACCCTACTGTCATACAGATATGGAGACATTGAGGGAGGACGATGATGTGGCGGAGGGGATGGTCAGAGTGCGGAGGAAAGACGAGATAATGTAGGGGTGGATGACAAATATGATAGACGAGAGAGGTAGATGAAAGATATGCTGGATGAGAGGGGAGATTACGGAGGATATAGCCGTCCCATTGACATAGGGGATGATAGACGATTTGACCATTCCAGTGCGGAGGATGCAACGATCATGACGACGGGAGGACAAGGGTGACTTAGGATGTGATTGTGGTGACAAAGAAGGGGATGAGGAGAGGGTAACCCTAAGATGATAGAGGATTTGATGGCTCTGTCGAAGGGGATGAGGCGACGTAGGGTAGGAATCCTATTGTGGTGCCAAAGGTGGTGGACAAGAGGTCGAGATTGTCATTACAATGCATTCTTTCTCCCTTTACAGTCGAAGCGAAGAGCAAAAAGTTCATGGACGTATATCGATCTTTTTCGTGATGTTAACTTGGTAAAAAAGAAAGCATTTTAGAGCTGGTTCAACGATCTTGGTTCAAACTTATCATCAAAATTAAAGGAGACCTCTGTCGGACTGAGACGTCGAATTATTGGGTTTTGGAGTTGCGCTGTGTTGTCAAAGGAAGCAGCGGTGGCATAGAATTTGGGAAATCTTCGATCGGTGCTATCATGGCTCTCCTCAACTTGCCAAATAAGTTCTTCATGTTCAAGAATTTGGCCTCATAAACTTGGGCCAAGCTAATAAATGTGGTTAGAGCTCACTAGTACATTCAATCTAATGGGTTCATTAAGCCCACTTGCTGCTCTTAAGGTTAATTTGCATGTACGTCTCATAAGTTTCCAAAACTCTGTACTATATTTAAATATCGCCCTCTTGTTTGAATTTAAATAAATTCCCAAAGAATGTTATGGAACCTCGTTGGCCCAAAATATTTGTGTAATTCTCTTTTATGGGACTCCCAATCCAATCAGACTATATTCTCTTTGAGTAGTTGGTACTACATCTGTGCTAAGTGGTACCTGGCTAAGAGGAACATTTTCTTCTTTATTGGGGTCCTAAAGTTCGAAAATTGCTCAATACGATAAATCTACCATGTCGGATCTCCCTGTCCTAATATAGCAAGGAAAATCTAATTTGGCAGTTTGAAATTTAGTGGTTGTTGAGCTCTCCTTTTCCTTTCCCTTTCCCTTTGTATTAGATCTCAATCCTACTTCCAACCCAATAATATTCATTGATATTGCTTTGATCTATGTAGACATTTAATGGAACACATTTTCCATGTGCTTCCCCATTTTTTCCTCACTAGCCTACATCTCTTGTTGCAATTCATGCCGTAAGGTTTGATTTCTTGCTGTTTGTATGACAATGTTCATCGAACGAGAGCTTGTTGAGAAGATAGATGTAGATACTATTGTATAAGTGATAAGTGTTTTTTACACACTTAGTTTAGGCCACAAACATGGATAATTATGAATAAATATGTGGAATATAACTTAATTCGATACAATTTGTGTTTTGCAAGACAACACTGATGAATATGGCGAAAATTAGGAAAAAAATGGAAAAATGGACTAAAACAAAAGAAAACCAAAGTTCCTGGACCAATGTGCAAATAATCGAAGGATAACCGGGACAAGAAATTGAAGATGTGAAGATGGCGAGATCAAATTGATTAAAGGAGTGAAATATTGGAAGAAGAAAAAGTTGGAAAAGAGGTCAAAAAATGTCGAGACGAAGTTCGATGAACAAAACACAAGAAACAGTAGTTTGGTACTACTATGCGGTCGCATAGCTCAAAGAGCTATGCGGTCGCATAGGTCACTTCAGCAAAAATAAAAAGTCGTTTCAACTCTTCTATGCGGCCGCATAGAAATATACTATGCGGTCGCATAGTGTAAAATTTTGGGCGATTTTCTGGTTTCCTTTTTCGAGTCAACTACTTATTTGAACTCTAGGGCTGTCCAGAACAAAGGGGAGGAGATTTTTGAAAACTTTTGAGGGTAGAGAAGAGGCAAGAACACGAAGAACAACACCACAACACGGAGATTCAATTCAAGATTAATAGGAATGATGTCGTTTCTTCATTATTTTCTTCATTATTTTTCTGATTTTCTTCTTCCCATCATGTTAGGCTAAATTAATTCTGTACTAGAGTTAGATGAACTATGTAATATGATTTTCAATTCTTAGTTTTACATTATAGACAATCAAAAACACGTTTTTGAATATTTGAATGGTTTATATGATTTTCTTTTCTCCATGATTATTGTATACGTAATTGTGTGAGTTTGGTGGCTTATTTTATGCATTCGAAAGAAGGAAAATATGTTCAACGTATATAAATAATCAAGGGTCCAATAGGGGATATAAATATACTGCTATGCTTTGTGTGAATCTTTAAGTGTTCATAAAAACACATGCATTCTTGTATGTTCGCATCCGTCATAAAGATATAGTCCGGTCACATATTGAAATATGTTTAACTTTACTCGAAAGAGATTATTAAATAATTTAGGAGCATTGATTCTTCAATAATTCAATCGTGTGTCAAGGTGTAGAATTAGGTTTTGAGATGAATAATACAAAGAGATTCGTGATCCTAATACATTCACATACATTCAAAAGCAACAAATTACATTCAATGTCAATTGCATTCAGTTTAGTTAAATCATTTTATAATTGCATATTTAGTATTAATGTAGTTATAAATTTATTAAAACAAACATTCTCATCATTTTATAGTTTCGGTTAAAGTCGCAGTAATTAGAATTAGAACTAATCAATCATTGCGAGAATGATATTTGGACTTAAAATCCATTTTATTATTTGTTAACGAACCATACACTTGCGATGATTTTAATTAGACATATTTTCGTGAACAATAAGAACTTTTGTTCCAAAACTATCAGTAATAACTTCAAATTAGATGAATATGATTTTCTTGTATTCAACTCATGTATCCTAAATTCATGAATTCGTTCCTAATCATTGAGGAAAACAAAAATCGGTTTCTTGCTTCATAAAAAATTAATTAGGCTTCTCAGAGGATATGATCATAAAATAATGAATACAACACTTAAGAGTTCAGTTGTATCTAGATTGATTTGCTTGTTGTGCAAATTGCGTTTGAGATTATTCAAATATCAATGTCAATCTAGACTTCTTCCCTTCTTCAAACGTTTATCTATAATTTATTAAATATCACATCAAGTGATAATCAATTTTTGGATAATTCTAGCTGTACTATAACTAAATTATTTCAATAATATATTACTTTTCGTTTTTAGTATCTATAATATATTAAATATCACATCAATTGAGAATACTTTTTTGAACGATTCTAGCCTTACTATAATTCAATTATTTCAATAATACATTATTTTTCATTTTTAAGAATGTATTTAATTTATTTAACCATTTAGTTACCATCAATTTACATGTACATTTGACAGATTCATTTCACTCATGTGCTTTCATTAATGTATGAATTCCCTATTATTAATTCTCAATTAATTAACATTCGCATGCATTTAATTAATATTTAGTTTAATTAATATTTAGTGTTTTTAATTCTAATTATATGTTAATTAGAATTTCACAAGAATGTATTCCATTATTCATGTCCATATATGCTACTTAACATCCAATTTTACTTAATTGAAAATTAAATAAACGATTTAACATTCATTGTCACGTATATATTTTCTGGTATTAATTCTAAATAAATAATATTACTTTTACAGCACTTATAAAATATTCTATTACCAGTAGGGAGGGGATGAGTCATAAATTCCTTATCAAGTTCTTTCATCCTTCCAAATCAGCCTAATTGCGACATGAGATTGGGCAATTTAAACAAGTTTACTTTGAACTATTTTATGAGGTGTGGGAGAGATTCAAAGAGTTACTTAGAAGATGTCCTAGGCATGGTAATCATAATTGATTGGAGATTGAAATATTCTATACTAGGTTAAATGGTCAGACAATAACGATGGTTAACGTTGCTACAGGAAGTGCCTTGGCTCTTCAAGTTTTACCACTCGAAAATAATATGAATTAGAAGATCTTATACATCTTATCAATATTATTGAAAGCAAAGAGAACCTGAGTACTGAACCAGAGTTAAAGCTACTTTCTGAACATTTTCGCGATGCCTTCTTGGAGGAAGATTCTAAAGCCCCAATGATCATTTCATCATTAACCGATGATGAAGGTAAAAAAATTGCTTAAAATGCAAAGAAAACACAAATCCTCGTTGTGATGGTCTATAGTAGATATCAAGAGAATTAGTCTAACAGTATGCATGCACAAGATCCTCATGGAAGACTTCAATAAACCATCTAATGAGCATAATCAAATCTAGCAATGAAAGAACAGTACAAGCAGAGGTGTTGAAGTGATTAAAGGCTGGTATAATATTTGCTATTTCCAACAGCTCGTGGGTTAGCCCTGTACAAGTAGTACCTAAAAAAGGTGGGATGACAGTGGTGAAAAAAGACAGCAATGAGCTGATTCCTACAAGAACATTAATTGGTTGGAGGGTATGTAGCGATTACAAGAAGCTGAACAAGACGACAAGGAAAGATTTCCACTCATTTTAATTAATGTTGGATCGTTTGGTAGACTACTTTAATCACTGTTTCGTAGATGGGTATTCAAGATACAATCAGATTGCAATAGCACTTGAAGATCAAGAGAAGACTACTTGTCCTTGCCCATATAGAACATTTACATTTATACATATGTCATTCGATTTATGCAATGCTCTAGCCATCTTTTATACACCTTTTATAGATGTATGATGACAATATTTACAAACATGGTAGAGGAGATCATGAAGGTATTCTTGGATGATTTTCCCTTCTTGGTACGTCATTTGATTCTTGTATGCACAACCTTACAATAGTATTACAACGCTGTGAAGAAAATAATTTAGGCCTTAACTAGGAGAAGTGTCATTTCATAGTACAAGAAGGGATTGTCTAGGTCACCATGTTTCATCTAAAGGACTTAGGTTGATAGAGCCAATATTCCTATAATAGAGAAGCTACCACCACCTACAAATGTTAAAGAAATTCAGAGTTTCGTAGGACACGATGGGTTCTACAGATGGTTTATTACATACTTATCGAAGATAGTTAAACCTCTATGCAACCTTCTAGAGAAAGACACTCTTTTTTGTTTTTTATGAAGAATGTCTCAAGACTTTTAAAATAATCAAGGAGAAATTGATTATAGCCCTAGTTATGATAGTATCGGAGTGGAATAAACCATTTAAGGTGTGCAATGCAAGTGAGTTCGCAGTTTGAACAGTAATGGGGCAACGATGTGACAAGATATTTCGAGCCATTCATAAAACTTTGAACGGAGTTCAATAGAACTACACCAAAATAAATAAAAATGTTAGCAGTAGTTTATGCTTGTGATAAATTTCAACCCTACCTCGTTGACACCAGGGTTAATGTCTACAATGATCACACAGAGATTCATTATTTGTTTGTGAAGAATAATGCAAAACCTCGATTAATTCGATGAATATTGTTGCTACAAGAGTTTGTGTAGAGATTCGGAATAAGAAGGGCAATGAGAATGTAGTTGCACTTTTCCCGATGAGCTCCTCTTAGCAGTTTCAACTAAACTTCCATGGTATATTGATATTCTCAATTACTTAGCCTATGGTAAGATACCGCCAACATGACTTCTCATCAAAAGAAGAAGTCCTTGTATGATGTAAAGTCCTATTTGTGGGTTGACCCGTTGCTATTCAAAAGTTGTGTAGATGAAATGATAAGAAGATGTGTCCCTATGGAACAAATACAGTCAATTATGCACCAATGCCACTCTTCACCTTACAAAGGCCACTTTAGTCCTACACACATAGAAGCTAATGTATTACAATCTAGTTTTTATTGGCCATCTCTTTTCAAGGATTGTTATACCTTTGCTGCGCTCGTTGTCAATGCATGGGAAATATTTCAAGGTGTCACGAGTTTCCATTGACCAATATGCTCAAGGAAAAGTTATTTGATGTATAAGAATAGACCTCATGGGTCTATTTCCACCATCCTTTGGCCAGATATATATCTTACTTGTTGTAGACTATGTTTTGAAGTGGAAGTTGGTAGAGGCCATATCAGCACCAAAGAATGATGCACAGGTAGTATTGAGGGTTTAACTAAACATATTTTTACCCATTTTTACATGCCCAGAGCTATTGCGAATGATGAAGGTACACATTTTTGTAATAAATTTTTCAAATCTCTATTAACAAAGTATGATATGTGACATAAAGTGACACTTGGTTATCATTCCCAATCTAATGGGCAAACTGCGATATCAAATAGGAAAATTAAACAAATATTGGAAAAGACGGTTTGCACAAATCATAAGGACTGGGCTCACGAGCTAGATGAGGTCTTATGGGCATATCGTACGGCATTCAAAATACCAATTGGAATGTCAGCTTACCGATTAGTATTTGGAAATGCATGCCATCTATCAGTTGAAGTGGAGATCGAGCTTATTGGACAGTAAAGAAGCCCAATTTTGATATGAAAGCAGGATGTCCTAAATGCCTTTTGCAACTTGATGATTTGGAAGAATTTCACAGTGATGCATATGAGAATGCAAAACTCTACAAAGAACGGATTAAGAAGTGGCATGACAAGATGAAATTGAGGAGAGAATTTATTCCAAGACAACAAGTGCTTCTTCATAAATCCCACTTGAAGTTGTTCCCAAGAAAACTTAAATTACAATGGTCGAGACCATTTATCATTTACAAAGTATTTCCTTTTAGCACGGTAAAATTGATAAGTAAAGATCAAGCCAATAATCAATGACTGAAGCATTACTATGGAGAACAAGAGCGAGATGTCGAAGATTTTCCTCTTGGAGATTCAAGCTAGAGCCGCAAACAATGTCAAGCTAATAACGTTAAAGAAGCGCTTCTTGAAATGCAACCCAAACTCTTTCCCCTCTTTTGAATTATTTAGATGCTAGATTGTAAATTTTTCTATTATTCCTTAAAATTTTTGCTAATTTTTGTAGGTCCTTACTTAAGTTTGGGGTGGTGAAAATAGAATTGAGATGGAGATTTGAAGTCAATTCAGCTAGAAAAAAGGATTTCAACCAAAAGCATGTACATAGCGCATAGCGATCCAGAAGCTCACTTTGGATAGATTTCAACAGAGATGAGGTGCTTAAGCACCATGCACATAGCTTCCGGCTCCCTAAAGACCCAGCTTTTGGGAAAAAATTTATTGAGACCAAGCGCTTAGGCACTATACATCAAGTGCCCAGACGCAACCCAGAAGTAAAATTTCCAGGGAAGCAATGCCTAGGTGCTACCTTTCAACAGCCTAGGCGACATCCAGAACCAGCCTTGACAATTTTCTATCGAAACTTAGCGCTTAGGTGCTATTCAGTCAGCTCCTAGGCGCTAGTACAAAACCTAAATTGGCAGATTTTCCACCAAAACTCAGCGCCTAGCCAGCCCGTCTTCCTCTCTTTTAAATAAACCCTAAGCCTTCTTTTCATTCTTCACTTCAATCTTCATTCACATACGTATTCTCCCAAGACAAATTGAAATCTCTTCAAATCATTCCTCTCCAACCTTTGGAACAACATTATTTTCTCTAATTCATTAAGTACTATTCGAAAGGGGAATACTATTCTAACACTTCCTTTGGAGGTGTAGGTAAAACAAAGGGGAATTTGACTTGGCATATGTAAGTATCTCATCATCTCAGTCCTTCTACAATTCTTGCTACTATTGGTGAATTGTTGGGTGAATCTTGCTATTTATGCTTTAGGAGATAGTAGAGAGTGTTTGAATTTCCATTGTTGGAGACTTACTTTTGTGCACACAAGGTGTTTGATAAAAGGTCTAAGTGAAAGCCATATCATTGTGGGTAGTATTTGATCACGAAATTGGCTAACTTATCATTGTTGCTTGGAACTATTATCACTACATTGCATTTTTTTTTTTTTTTTTT
>CAIGRB010075850.1:4435-14931 GCA_903798255.1 Fraxinus quadrangulata
ACATAAAAAAATTATAATAATTAAATAAAAAGAAAAAGAAAAAATAAAGAGAGAAATGGAAGAACCCACCCCATTCCCACGCCACTCACCCCCACCCAAAAACCAAACCAAATCCATCCCAACCACCTACTATCGTCGTCTGAAAATGCCTCCGACCAAGTTTCTTTTTCTTAGCCAATTTTACGTGTACCTGTGTAGATCTATATGTATTATGTGCCTGAGGCAACAAATTGTTGCGTGGAAGGGGAAGAACTTAGATATACAAATTATTGGGTGCAAATAGGAGAACATTAATGTGTTTACCGATGGTGGTGTCAACGTTAGATAGCGCTGATGGTGGCGAATTTTCAGAGGTGGGGGTGTGAGAGGGTGTAGGGGTGGGCTGATGAAGGAGACAGCCATTTTTTATTTTCTATGATTTTTTATATTATTTTTTTGGTTTATTTATTTAATATGAAATTTTAAACTTACCATTTTACCCATTTTAATTTGATCAAAATTGGTCAAAGTTAATTTTTCTTGGTCAACTAACGGTTAAATGAATGATTTGGACTCCAACTGCTAATTTCTCAAAGGTTTGGAACTTTCGTTGGCACAAAATGAAGGTTAAGGTAAAGTTTATAAAAAATCCAAAGGTTTGGGACCGCTATTGCAATTTTCCCAAAAAAAAAAAAAAAAAACAAGGTAAAAGCTCATAGAACCATGATAATGGAAAGAAGAAAGGGCCAAAACAAAGAATCAGTATGCAAGAGAAGCTTTATCTTTCACTTAAATTCTCCTAAAATTATTTACATTTCCGGAAATATCAGGCATCCTGCAAAATCCTTAAAAATAGTCGACAAAGATTAATCAAAAGCTCCATGCCCAAGAACCATAAAATTAAAATTAAAAAGGAGATTAAAGATGTCAATTGAATTGATCTGGTGCCTGAAGAGCCTCCACGGTCCCCATTTCTATCTGTCCACCATTTGTTTGCTGCTTCTTCTCTTCATTATCCTCCTTTGATGTCAGAGTAGTGTCGCTACTGGTGCTGCAAGTGCTTTTGCTACCAAAAGATGATGCTCTACTTGACATAGGTGTGGCCAAGAAAGTTGGTTTCTCTTGTCCGGCCATGATCACAAGATATTTCTTTTCAAGCGCCGGTGGTGGTTTAACGATGGCAGCGTCAGAGCCTTCGCTGCCATTACCCTCACCAGCCTCGAGGTCCCTCTCCCCGTCGCCACCATTGCTAGAGAATTTCCAGTATGAGCACGCCAGGATCAAGAGAGCAAAAGCAATGAGTCCCAACATGGCCGCCAGTCCCCCAAAGAGGTATGGCACGGGAGAGTGCCATGGAGAACGCTGAGCAGGTGATGGTAATGGTGATGCTGTCGAAGCCCCCACAGTAGTCATTTTTAGCCGTTTTATATGGTACTATATATTGGTCAATTGGACAAATCTTTGTTAATGTAAAGAGTTATGAATTTGGGTGTTAATAATTTGTGCGTAATGGATAGGAAAGACTAATGGTGGGGAGACGGTGGTGTTGGCGGCGGCAAAGATGTTGGAGAGGAGGAGGTAGTGGTGGATATATTGAAGAGGCAAAGCTGGGTTCAGGTGAATTTATAGGGAGGAAAACATAAGATTGTTTGGATTTAACCAGTGGGCTACAGAAGTGGATTTAAGTTTTTTTTTTTCGGTGAATTATGTCGTCATTTGCATGAAAAGCGGGGTAGGGGTGGGAGCTATATGTTTGTTCTCTGTGGATATATACACAGTAGAAAGCACTCCACTGGGTTCAAAAGATGAGATCATTGTACAAAATTAGGGGTGGTAAATTTTATAATGTTTGTTTCATTAGCATTACAATTATAATTATATTTTATTTTACAGCATTTAAATAATTTACTTATTCTTCTAATATTAAAATAAAATAAGGAGTTTAGAATATAATTTATCAGAACGCAAAAGTATAGTGACAAATAAAATTATTCCATGTTTGACAAATTTAAAAGCAAAAGTTTTATGGTACAATTTGTACGTACCAAATGGTGCAGTCACGGTTTATTTATGATATAAGGATGACAGCCCACTGAAATGGATTTGGTTGTGATTAGAATTTAAATTAAAGTCGATAATTAATTTCAATTATATATTTTTTAAAATTCACAACTTTCAATCACGCATTTTATCGACGTTTATCAAAATTTACTAAAAATCTGAATTTAATTTACATGGATGAGGTCACGAGAAAATTTATAATGTAATAGAAGTACTACCAAAACAAGTTTATCTATAAGGGTATCATCAATTTGGAGTTCAACATAGTTGGCTAAGTTTAAAAGTTACTTTTAAATTCGTTTTTCACGAAATATATTTATGCTTTTTTGTATAAAATTTATTTTTGAGATTATTTTGTTCAAACTTATTTAAAAATCTTCTCTGAAAAATAATTCTTTACTTACTTTCTAGATAGAACTTATTATTTTCTCTCAGCTCATCAAAATTTGTGAACTGCATCTTTTTTTCAAGATGCTCAAGATGTTATTTTTTGCTGCTTCTTCATTCTTCTAATGGTCTCTAACTAGTTAAATATCTTAATGGTCACTATGCTTCAAGAGTTGTTTCTCACCAGTCACTGAAATTAGAATTTTTTTTTTTAATCACAAAACTTAACAAAATGTTATCACATCCTTCGAACAATCTAAAAAATATTACAGAATAGTTACCGAACTTAACAAAAGAGTTATACGATGGAATTGGATATGTTGATTTAGTCAATCATGTCGAAAATGGATGAATAATATCATTTTCTTGAACATAAACGAGCACTACTAAACTCAACTCATGAGCTAAAGCCCTCAACTCCATCGATTTTGTTGTCAAATTCCATTGTTTAAGAAGTTAAATTGGAGCTTTTGTTACTCAGACGAAAATTTATTTCTATTATTTATATATATATATTTTTAATTATTAAGAGATTTGTTTAGAATGGTTTCCAAATGTTTGTCTTTGTTTAGAATCTTAAGTTAAAGACTCATTATTTTCCTTTAAGATCAAGAGTTATGGTTCATTGTAACCTGTCTGTTTTTTTAATGAAAATTTGAGAATTTCTCAATTCTCTCAATTATTGAGTATCCTTAGCAAATCAATATGTATTTTTCAGTCTCTATTTAGTAAAGGGAGGGGCCATAAATGCCAACAAGAAAGAGTTGTAGTTGCGAATATTACTGAAAGACTCGAGAAAATCCGAAAAGAAGTATAAAATATGGAAAGAGAAAAGCACACATGGGAGCTAACTTCATATCTATTACATGATCATCCCGGCCTTCAATCGAACACAATTGATTGAGGGCTTCATCCAAATTGGAAGAGCATGCTCCTTTATGAACAACAAGAACTCATTGTGTGGGTCACCGGTCACCCTCGGTGACTCTAAAGACTAGAAGAGGCCGTTAATTCTTTTTTAGAAGATTTGAAAAAGAATTTCGATGCAAGTAGAGTTTCTTACTCCACGACATTTTGTTGTTGTTTGTCTTTTGTTAATTTAATATACTGTCATTTAATTTTATGATGTAGTGTTTACTTATGTGGCTAAAAGTTTTTCTTGTGTAAACTTCTTTGATTATATATGAGAATTTGTTAATAAATTTTACATATCAGTGTTGGTATTAAATATTGAATAAAAAATCTTAAAATTGAATCATCTTAGAATAATTTTTTTTTATTAATTTATACAAAAACACCTCAAATGGCATTTGTTTTGTAATTTGATATATATTTTAACTAGTTACATGAAACTATTATTTCTCCAAACGCATATATTCAAAAGAGTGATCTTGTTTTTTCAATCCTTATCCATACTTTTTTTTTTACCAAAAGTTTTATCAAATTAAAGTAAGAGTGACTCCTTTTGCTTTCTGTCAAATTTTTTAGTTAAAGCATAATTTCGGTAGCCGTTTAATGACTTAAATAAAGCGAAATTAACGCCTAAAAAGACACTAAGAACGAGTTTAATTGATATGAAAAATATATCATTGAAAAGAAAATATTTTCCCTGATTTTAGGAAAACAAAAATCTACTCTCCAAAAAAAAAAATGTTTTTCTTAAAAACAAGGAAAATTAGATATAATCTTAAAAGTTGAAAAATATTTTTCATGAAAAAAAATAGCAATCAAACATTACAAAGTATGAATTTAGATGAAAAACTGACATTTTTTATGAAAAATAAATGCAATCAAACCCTAAATGATTGTCAAGCTGATGTATGTAATGTCATCCAAGGTTTTCCAATTCATTTGATTACTAATTAATTTAATTTCTAATTATTCTTATTTTATACTGGTACATATAACTTATTCAATTCGGACGACATATTTGTAAGAGTCTTCGACAAAATCAAACAGTGTGACGTATAAACAAAATTTTAAACTTAGTAACACATGTTTTATCAGCAATCTACTACATGCATGATAACTTCTAATTTCATTTTCACTAAAGTTTACGTTATTCAAAAGGAACAACAAAAGTTATACATTGTACAAAATAAAACACGTCAACATTAGTGAAGAAAAATGTGTTAGAAATTCACTTATTTTAAAATATCTAATATATCAATTATGTTAAAAAAAATAAAAATAAAAATAAAAAATAAAACGGATAATATCTAACACGACACGTGATCGAATTCTTTTAAACCTACATTGGGTTCAAGAGCCATGGCATGTCAAGCGAAGGTGAGGTCGGGCACACGCACACATGGCAATTGCCAAGACGACCAAAGAGATAATAGATCCCACATGTAACAAGTTTATTAATAAATCGTCTTTTTCTTATATATAAATAGCCGTTTCTGATCGTTTTAAATAACTTATCTAACATATATAATAAAAAAATAATTGCACTAATAACTTTATTCCGGATTAGGTTAAGTGCGGAGACTTCTTAAACACAAAAACTATCACGTTGGCGTCATTAACAAGCTTCTTAGTATATATCCATATATTATTAAAAAATTAATCACATTGATAATTAGGAGATATAGAATCCATGATATACATGAATTTACCTCGCATTTTTCTTTAATATAATACTTAATGTTAGCTTCAACTTTATAACAAAAAAAAAAAAAACCTCACTTTGGAGTGGGTTTTCCACTAACTTCATATTGTATAATTAATTAAAAGATTGATTATTAATTAAGTGGGTTACCACTTAATTATTCTTTTTGGCTGCTCTCGTTTCCAAGCAGCTTTTTTGTTTCACTAACTAAAATTATTAGAAGGACAATCATGCTACAAGGATCTATAACATATATTATTAGGAATAATCAACAATTATTATGAGCACAATCACATGTCTTGCAAATATCTATTTACCGACAAATTTGATATGTATAAACCTTTGATGCTACATAGATGGAGGATGACAATACTAAGATTTAAACTTTTTCCTTTATTAAATAATTGTATCTCATGTGTAAAATGGACTGTCAAGTGTCGAGGTGTACATCTACTGAAATTGAATTTGCTTTCCATGCCATATGCACTTAGACTTAACTTTTCCCCTCATTTTTTTCCCGTCCAATGTTTGCTTTCGAAGGTCTTCATTTCCGTGTATCTGATCTCAACTTTCTTGATCCGATTGAAGACAATTTGTGTCCCTCGAAACCATGGGGATGTCGCGCATTAACATAGCCCCTGATTCACGTATACCAAGAGCGAACGCTCTCGTTCATGCCATGGACTTTTAGGGTATTTAATAACGTGGAAGCTCTCGTTAGCAAATGAATACCTATCTTAAATTAAAACCTGTGACAAAAACACGTTGGACAATAATTTGCCACCCTTAAAAGCCCTAAAGCAAATAAAATGGGATAATGTTGGAATCTATTGGCACAATCAAAGGAAAAGCCAAGTGATTAGGATTAATTAGTACATGGTCCCAGCATTATGGAAAGATTATCATCTACGCCTTTAATATTATTTTTTTATAGTTAGGTACCATAATAACTATTGGCAATCTAAATTTAAAGTCCATTATAAAGAGAGCAATTAAAATATCTTTTTCTACAATATAGAAAAATATCTTTTTTTTATTTTTATTTTAAAAGTATATCTTATATTACTCTCAATATGTTAATACAAGTAACTTATTTTAACTTTAATTACTAAATGTAGTTATTCATTTTACCACTTAATTTACTTATAAAAGTACATTTTCTACTAGCATGTAAAATTTTTGCTTATAAGTAAAGATTACTTAATTTACGCGTTGATATAATTTTTACTTATAAGTAAAAAGTTACTTATACGTAAACTTATTTTTTTTAAAGTAAATTTCAGTTAAAGTTTTTTCCTTATGATTAATCACATGGTAAATGAATATTATCCATCTCATGCAGTGTATTATTATAATCCGATTGGTCAGAGGAGGATAAGCTTCCTAAATTAATTCCGAGTATTATTTGTACGAAACACTAAATATGATTAAATTCATCAAACATGCTCTAAATGTTAAAATTGAGATATATTTATTATTTAAATTTAGTTTTAACAGCTCTACTTACATGTAAACTTTATTCATTTTTATTGAAGTCTTAATACGAACATATTTTTTACAAATATATAGGCGAGATTACGGGTATTAAGCGAGGCGAGTCGTTCGCCGACTCACTCTAAAAAAGGGCGATCATCGAAGATTTCATTCGAGCTGGACGAGCTGGCTCGCAACGAGCTTGCCGGCTTGTAATTTAGAAGTATCACTGTCGGAATGAAATCTTTCCACATCAGTTTACCTGTCTTTGCAACCCCCTTCACTCATTATTTTGCCGCTTCAATTCCATGAAGGGACTAAAACCTCGACCCGCCACAAAATGTTTAGTACTTAACCAGAGAGAGTCGAGAGCACGACAAGGAAATGGGCCTAAAGAATCATAAAAGGCCAAATACTCCAAGAAGAAGCCAATATGGGTTCTTCAGTAACTTTATCGTGATTATTCCTCATTGAGTGTCCCCTCAGTCCTTTTAATTCTTTGAATAACTACCGAATTATGGATTTCGATTTGACTACAAATGGAAATCTAACTCATTTGTCTTATTGGATTAATATTTGTACAAGTTATTACTGTCTATGCAATTTGTTTGACGGATCAAATTGTAATGGAATAATTTGCCGTAAAAATCATTCTGTTGGGGATAGTGGACCTATGCTGTTAACTAAACATTTTTCCCACTGTCCAAATTAGAATGATTTCCTTAATTATTCACTCAGATAGGCACTTTCAAACTGACAACAATACCCAGTAATTCCATTTATTAAGCCACTGGTTATGGGGCTCAATCTGGGACTTTCTTCATCAAGAAGTCCTATTTTACATCAGAAGACTCAAAATCCAGTGGTACTGCTTACGAACAGAAGTTAAGGGAATGGTATCTATTGCGAAAAATACTTAAAATGCACGTCGAATCATCCTACACTGGTGGAGTGTGGGTGGCACAGAAGGCTTCTTATAAGATAAGAAACAGAAAAAGCACAAACAGAATAGGAATCGAGTTATTCTGTCTTGGCCTTATGCTCAAACATTTATACCAAAAGGGTCATATCGACAAGGGGCACATCATATATAATGAGTTCAACTAGCGAAAACGAAGTCCTTGTGGCCTGCTTGATGAATGAAAAAGACATTGTAAATTGTTCCCCTTCTTTTTCATCTTCCAGGAAGAAATAAAAGATCTCGAAGATCAATCATGTAAAACAACTCAAAAGATAAAAGAACGGTGCAAAGAGAGAGCATAGAAGGCTTGTGTTTGGAGTCTGAGTCACGTTATTGAATATAAAAGAACAAAAGCGGCCAGAGCATATGTTTCCCAGGCCCTAGACCGACAATTGCAACTTGCTAGTAACATTTCAACGGGCATCATGATCTCTACAACATTACATCCACCCACAACCTGGGTCCTTATTTCTGCAAGTCACTGTCTTCCTACACCCTGGATGAATGACTGGTATCAATCAAACTACACTATTAACTACTGGATAATTGACACCATTTTTTATTTTATTTTTCAACTTCTTAACATTCTAAATCTACCCAATAGCTTACAATTGCAGGGTGGACAGTACTCATTTTTAGTTAGCAAAAAATAAGAGAAGTGTCTGAAAAATGTGCGGATACGGGCAGCCCATCTCACACTTTGCTGAGCAGGCCGGATTAATTTTTTCCACTAAAAAATGGCACGCTTGNCCTTGTGGCCTGCTTGATGAATGAAAAAGACATTGTAAATTGTTCCCCTTCTTTTTCATCTTCCAGGAAGAAATAAAAGATCTCGAAGATCAATCATGTAAAACAACTCAAAAGATAAAAGAACGGTGCAAAGAGAGAGCATAGAAGGCTTGTGTTTGGAGTCTGAGTCACGTTATTGAATATAAAAGAACAAAAGAGGCCAGGGCATTTGTTTCCCAGGCCCTAGACCGACAATTGCAACTTGCTAGTAACATTTCAACGGGCATCATGATCAAGAGTTTGAACCCTACAATATTACATCCACCCACAACCTGGGTCCTTATTTCTGCAAGTCACTGTCTTCCTACACCCTGGATGAATGACTGGTATCAATCAAACTACACTATTAACTACTGGATAATTGACACCATTTTTTATTTTATTTTTCAACTTTTTAACATTCTAAATCTACCCAATAGCTTACAATTGCAGGGTGGACAGCACTCATTTTTAGTTAGCAAAAAATAAGAGAAGTGTCTGAAAAATGTGCGGATACGGGCAGCCCATCTCTCACTTTGCTGAGCAGGCCGGATTAATTTTTTCCACTAAAAAATGGCACGCTTGGGCATGCTACACGCAAGGGTGGAGCCCAATAGAGTCTAGTGCAGACGGACATCTGGCCTAACGCTCTAAAAATTGACCCAATTAGATTAATACCCTAAATTAATTAAACATCACATAAATCCCATATTAATTACGCCCTAAACTAAAACAATCCAAAATCTCCCAGCTCACTGAGTATAGAGACCACAAACACGCCACCCACAGATTCCGTGTCGAGAGGCCACTTCTGCTTCAACAAAGGTTCATAAAAATCGAGCACGGATGGAATTGACCAAGATTTGAAGAACAAATTCAAATATCAGAGGCTTTGTAGCTGAGAAGTGAGAGGAGTCTATTCAGTAGCCATTGCAGGTTGTCCAAGTGAGAGGAGGCTATTCAGTAGTCATTGCAGGTTGTCCTGGATTTGGCGTAGGTTGTCCTGATGAAATTTTTTGCTGTGAATGATTTTTCTTAATCAAGAATGAAATACAATTAACGTGAATAACTTGACAAGTTTCTGTTTTATGAAAGTTAAATGGGTTTCATTAATTGCAATTATTCAAGTGATTATTAGCATTTATCAAGATAGTTTTTTCAAAAATTTGGGGTCGTTCTATTTGAGGATTGCTTGTTGCTTTGTCTTACTCATTTCTTGTATAATTTGTGCTTGTTCTTCCAGGCGGATTAGACGAAGGAGCCCTTGTAATAGCAGAAGCAGCTCACAACCCCTAAGCCTTAACTTAGGGGTCGGTTCTTGCGATAAAGAGCTTTCTGATGCACAATTTGGTCATTGTAAAATTTCTATACAATTGCATGAGCCAATAATCCTAGACGGTGCTTTATGGTTGAAGCAGTTGATGCATTTGTCTCATTCTGTAAGATAAATTAGTATGAGATTCTTGTGGAGTAAACCTCAACTTCTATTTATTCTTCAACTTGGGCGTAAGAACAAATACTGGACTGTTTCCCGTCTATAACCTTCCCATCCTTGCTAGTTCACATTAGGAAGTTTGCTTGTTATAGTGGTGTTATTTGTGCATATTTGACTGAGAATCTACTTAATGAAGGGCTTGCTTCTTATTAGCTAGTGTCTGTCACTTTTTTAATCTGTATGGCATCTTTTAATTTGTGCCACATTTTTGAATTCGTCACATTTTTTCAATTTGTCACCTTTTTTTAGTGTTTATTATTTTGTTCAGTCACCTTCTTGATTTCTATCACTTTTTTTTAGTGACAAACATTAATTTTTAATAAAATTCACATTGTATGTCATTTTTTAATAAAAATGTGACACTTAATTTTTAAAAGTGACATTGTCTCATTTTTTTTAATTAAAAAGTGACACAATTTTTATAAAAAAGTGACATTTTTTATTACTTTTTTTAGTGATTCTTTTTGTAGAATTGAGATTTAAGAATATCTATATTGGTTTAATTGACTTAAATGAAAAGTTTAGTTACTATATGGAACTGATTTCAATGTTTTAATTGGAGTTTTGTCTTTTTTTTAATTGTTGTCACTTTTTTTTAGTGTTTGTTACTTTATTTAGACCTCTGTCATTTTTTTCTAATGTTAGTCACTATTTTTGAATTTCTGTCACTTTTTTTTAATATTTGTCACTTTTTTTTTTTATTTTTACTTTATGTCGCATTCTTAAAATTTGTACAACTTCTTTTAGTGAAAAGTATT
>CAIGRB010075850.1:27046-57021 GCA_903798255.1 Fraxinus quadrangulata
ACATCACCAAGCTGTTCCACCCACAAATGAATATTACATCACTCAGCTGCTCCATCCAGGATTCGAACTCCCCACCCTGGGGTTGTAAGCCCAGCAATGCCCATCCTTTGCCAACTTGGATGTGCCCCGGAGGGCGTTCTAGTATCTATTTAATTGCATGTTACGAGAAGTTTCTTTCTGTCTCTAACTAAATATTAATTGCAGTTGACACTTGACAACGATGAGCATGACTTATGCACACTTAAGATTCACCAAAATATTTGTTGCATGTTTAATTAATCAATTAAAATCCTCTTCGTTAAGAAATTGAAACATTCATAAATAATATTTCTATTGAGGACAGAAGTTGAAAAGTCCATAACAGTCGTCACGTTCTCTTTGTGCGGATAAGATTCACTCCCTTGGAGTAGAAAACTTATAACATCATTGTATCATCAAGGAAGAAGGCAACATATGTATTTTTAAATTGTTGATATTATTTTGTTCTTTTTTCAAGAACTTAGCCACTAGCATTCACTTCTTTTCCAAGAAATTCAGGATTGACCAGAAGTCCATCCAAGATATGAACAGTGCTAAACTCACTATACATAGAATTTCTTGGTTGCCTATGGATGAACAAGGCAGAGTCTTTCCAAGAAATTCAGGCTTTTGGCGAGTTGCATTCAAGATTTTCCCCAGATAAATCTTGAATTAATTACAGAATGCTCTACCAATATTTTTTTTCTTCTAGTCTCACCTAAGAGTTGAAAATGCAAGCTATTTTTGAGAGAGAGAGAGAGAGAGAGAGAGAGAGAAGTCTACAAGTTGAAAGGAGTGGATCCGTGGTATAGTATCAACCTCTCTCGATATATTATAAATATTTGGAAATAATAGGTCTAGCACGTTTATTCAATCTAGTAAGCTAGGTTAATGCGTCTGTACATAATTTAGGCCAGTTCTTTGGTGATGAAGAATGATAAAGGAACAAATTAATATTTGCAAACAATTAAATTGGGTTTTTTAACAACGGTTTCGATAAATATTTTAGTATATTTTGATAAAAATTGTTGGTGTTGTTAGAATTAGGGTGTGACCCGAATTATATTTGAGAAATATTCAGAATTCCAATTAAAGTCGACGAAATTTATTTGGCAAATTCTAGTTGAAGTTTTATTTGGAAGCTTAATTAGGAGTTTGAAATTTGTGTTGAACTTGAAAAGTTTAAGATATGGACCGAGGAGAAAAAGTCGTCACAATTTCGCTAGCTGACCACTAGATATGACGCTCGAGCATCAGGGGTGAAAAAATGGAGTAGAGAGTTGCGCCTGGCTGTCGCCACACTCACTCAAGCGGCGGAGGTACTTCCCACCTATCGCTTGCCTAGTGTTTGAGCAGAGTGTAAGTATGGCATAGGTCCGTTTCAGTTTTACAGGCATTTTCAACATTCAATTCCGTCTACAACACCAGTATTAGGAATATGGACGTCCTCTATTTGTTTCCTATATATATTTGGTCTTTCTGTACAATTTAGTTATGTTGTTCAACCTCATTACAAGTTAAACAAATTATAAACACAAAATTATCGTATTTTTTCTCCATATCTTAGTGAAATCAATTACTTCATATTGTACCATATTTTCTTTTCTCACCTATTATTACAACAAATGTATCAAGACAATTCGATATCTTTTTCGTTGTTTATGACAATTGGTATCAGAGCCAATGTTTTATTCATATGGAGATTTTGATTTTTATGATGACAACTATGATTTTTGATATTCTGCTATTGGATCGCAGTACAAGTTTTTCGTTGTAGCATATTAGGATGCGAGCAGTGCTCGCTTATATGGGATTGATTTTATTGTATTTTTTGCCCGATTCATATTTGTTGTTTAGAGACATGATTTTATATAATTCTAATACTCTCACTATTAAAGAAGCCTGTGATACTTTATTTACAAAAGAGAAGTAAGGTTCATGGAGATGGCATTGTTATTAATGGTAGTTGTGCAAGGGGAAAATTAAGGTCCAACTTCAAAATTTATTGTAAGAATTCGGGACACATAATTAAGAATTGTTATAAGTTGCAGAATAAAGAAAATTTAACTGTAATTTTTTAGAAGGGGAAGCAATTAGATATTTCAAATGAAGACATTATTACATATTCTTCTCATAGTAATAGAGAACTTTTACTTATTTTTGACTACGACTCAAAACCTAATGAGGATTGGATTATTGATACAACTTGCACTTTTCATATGTGTTTCAATCGGAATTTATTTTCAACATATGAAACAATTTCGAAAGGTATTGAAATAATGGAAAAACTACACTTTGTATGATAGTTTGTGTTGGTCGGGTTAGAATAAAGATGTTTGATGGGATGATTAGAACACTTGATACAGTGAGACTCGTTCTAGATTTGAAGAGAAATCTTATCTTTTTGGGTACTCTTGTTTCAAAAGGGTACAAGCACATTAATGAAGGTAGAGCCCTGAAGGTTTGTAAAGAAATCTATGTTTTGTTATATGTCCTACAGTGTTATACATAATCTTTGATCAATCAACATATTTTAAGAATTCGAGTGGATTTGGAGTTGGATTTTGTACCGTTGGAGTCTTCTTTGAAGAATACATCTTTGTTGAATTCAAAAGTTATGGGTGATTCCACCTTGCCACCATTATTGATGGTGTCATTGTATTCAGTTGCTAGTAACATGCACAATTTTTATCATAAGCCTCTACATAAGTACAATGATACTGATTTAGTTGATGGCTTGAATGTGACTAATGTTATTGATTCTAATCAAGATCATTCTTTTGATGCATTCGGTAATCAATTATTGAGTTTTACACTAGTTGGGTGACAAAATTTTGAAGAATATTTTAAATTGGAATTTTTTATGGAGAATTTTGTTTGTATTTTTTTTTAAAGAGTTGAAGATTATTCCTTGCGGTGGAATTTTGTCTTCAAGTGGAGAACTTTTGAATTCTATTCAATGTAATGAAATTCGTGTCAAGGTAGAGTTTGTTAGAATTAGGGTGTGACCCGAATTCTATTTGGAAGAATATTGAGAATTCTAATTAAAGTCGACTTAAGAAGAATTCTATTTGCAATGCAATTTTGGAATTCCATTAGAAACTTATTTGACAAATTTTAGTTAAAGATATATTTGGAAGCCCAATTAAGAGTTTGGAACTTGTGTTGGACTTGAAAAGATCAAGATATGGATTGAGGAGAAAAAGTTGCTGCAATTTCGCTAGCTGGCCGCTAGCTATGGCACTCAAGCATCTAGGGTAAAAGACGGAGCAGAGAACCGGCGCCCGCCAGAGCTAACATAACAATGTATGTCGCTCGCCTAGCACTTGAGCTGCGTGTAAGTCCAATCTACACACGTTTCGTGTTTTGCACGCGTTTTCAGCGTTCTATTCCTTCTACAACACCAAGACTAGGGTTATGTGCGTCCCCTATTTGTTCCATAGGTATATTTGGCTCTTCTCTACAATTTAGTTAGATTGTTTAACCTTATTACAAGTTAGACAAATTATAAATAAAAAATTATTGTATTTTTTTCATATTTTAGTGAAATCTACTTTCTTCTGCAAATTATCTTGTTCCTGAATTTGTGATCAATTACTTCATATTATGCCATATTTTCTTTTCTCGCGTATTATTACAATAAATTGGTATCATATCAATTCGATCTTCTTCGTTGCTTGTAACAGGTGCTGTGAAATGTATGATTTATAATTAATTGTTGACTTTTATCTTGACATTTTTTCAACCTTTTAGACTATCACAACAAACTAGTATTCTAAAAAGCATTGAGGTCAAATTTCGGTCTAGGCGTTAAAAAGCGTAAAAAAACAATTTCTTATTTTAATATTATTTTAAATTTTTAAATCAATTTAGAAATTATGTAATAGTTAAAGGAAAAAGCGTTGAAAAGACGTTAAAAAGCGTAAAAGCATAAAAAAGAAGCACATGTTAGGTGTCCCTAGATGCCAAAAAAATAAAAGAATAAAAAAAAAATGAAAAAGCCCGTAGTCTAGACGTCGCCTTTTAGAATACTATAACAAACACTAAAATAAACATATAATACGCGAGCTTGACTTTGATTTCTCTTCCACATGTAGACTATATCAAATGTCAATTAATTCGAGATGGTAACAATTTGATATTTCTAATAACAACAAATAAGAAAAATGACACACTTGTCAGTTGTTTGTATGACGTAAATATTAGTTTGTCATCAATTTTATGACACTAAACTGTTGAAGATCATCTTGGATCATTGTAGATCTGATTCCCTCAAGTGTGTTCTTGAACCTATTGTTTTACTAGTCTTTTGCATTAACATCACACTGGTTAACATCACTCGTTCTTGAACCTGTTGAAACTTGTTAGAATTTGGTTATGACCCAATTTCTTGTTGAAGTAATTGAAGAATTCTAATTGAAGTGCACGTGAAGTTGAAATTTTATTTTGGAAATCCATTGGGAGTTGGAATTTTTTTTTTGGACTTGAAGAAAAGTTCGGGATGAAGAAAAAAATTTTGGCAGAAAGCTCCGGGCGCCCATGTGACACCTGCACCTGTTCCGATTTTCCTCGTTTTCTCTCCGTTTTCATTTTAAACTCAATTTTTTTGACATCCTACTTCAACAACAACTCTACTATGAGAGTTTGGATATCTCTTATATATTTTCTATAGATATTAGGCTTTTCTATACAATTTCATAATGTGAAAAAAGATATTACTAGAATTTTAGGATCATTTGTACATTTCTCCATTATTATTGGTGCAATAAATCTCATAATTTCTTTGCCATATTTTCTTGTCTTTTATTTTTTTGCTTGTGATCAAATACTTCATTATTGTGTCATATAACTTCAATATCTCAATCCGATTGTTTCATATCAAATGGTATTAAACGATATGTGATTTTTGAATTCCCAATAATTAGTATAAGAGATTCTAGGTATAATTAACACAATAAGTGGTATCAGAGCGCTAGGTTCAATAGTTCAGCAAGAGTGCAGTGTTTAATTTGTTCAAAATTTTTTTGTTCGTGATGGCTTCCATGAATTATAAAATATCACTTTTGGATCGAGCACTAGATTTTCGCAATGGCATGTTAACATGCATGCAATACTCGAACAACTGGATTTGGATGATGCGTTGTTGGGAATTGACAAGATGTCCAAAACTTTGATCACTAAGGAGAAATTACTGAAGGATAAGAAAGCAGTTTCTCATATTCATCTTCATCTATTGAATACCAATCTTCAGGACGTTTTGAAGGAGGGTTCAACAATTGCTTTATGGTTGAAATTAGAGTAATTGTACATGTCTAAAAGTCTTACAAGCAGGTTGCATCTCAAGCAGCATTTATACTTTCATCGAATGGCAAAAGGAGGATCATTGGAAGATCACTTGACTGTATTTAAAGAGATTGTCATTGATTTGGAAACTTTGGAAGTAAAATATGATGAAGAAAATTTAGCTTTGATCCTATTGTATTTGTTGCCTTTTTCATTTTCTTCATTTAGAAACATAATCTTGTATGGTCGTGATACTCTCACCTTAGAGGAGGTGTATGATGTTTTATTTTCAAAAGAGAAGATGAACCATCTGATTTTAGAGGTCAGAGATGGAGAAGACCTTGTTGCTTATGGTATTTCTATAAGGGACATATCGAAGTCTAAGTTCAGTAATCAAATATAACTTCTGTAAGAAGAAGGAGTACTTGAAGAAAGATTGCTAAAAATTGTAGAATAAAGAAATGTTGCCCACAAGTCGATATGGGAAGCAATCAGAGATTTCAGGTGAAGCAAACCTCGTAGAGAACATTGTAAGTAAGGGAGATCTATTGGCTATTTCTGATATTGAGTCTAAAGCAGAGGATGATTGGATTCTGGATTCAACGTGTGTGTTTCATATGTGTCCTAATAAGGACTTGTTTACAATATATGAAACCGTTTCCAAAGATATCGTGGTTGTGGAAGACAACATACCTTGTCAAGTTGCTGAAATTGGTATGATCAGATTGATGCTATTGGATTAGACAATTAGAACACTTGGCTAGGTTTAACATGTTTCGAATTTGAAAAAGAATCTCATCTCATTGTCTATCCTTAATTCAAAGGGTTATGAGTTCTTTGATAGAGATGAAGTTTTGAAGGTTTGTAAGGGTGCCCAAATTGTATTGGAGGGACATAAGAGGTCTCAGTTATACATTTTGTAAGGTCGTGCAGAATATAAAAGAGTCAATCAGTACAAGTTCAGTACCATGGTGGACATTCAGTTTGGTACAATACCTTTAGGAGCTCGTAAAATGATCAGATTTGAAGAATATTGCTCAGTGAGGTTCACGATATATGGATAATACCGCTTTATCATCATCAACTGCTGTGCCATTGTATTCAATTGCTATGGATAGACCCAGTGGTAAAATGTATGTGGATGCTGATTTTGTTGAGTGTACTTTCAATGTAGTAGAAGTTGTACAATCCAGCAATAAGCATTCTTTAAAAGTATTTAGGTTTGATTCTGCTTTGGAGTGTTGATAAGTGTATTTTATACACTTAATGGGGTCTAAAATATCGATATTTGACATGTTTTTGATAAAATATATCCTAATTTATGCTATATAAGTAAAATTCAATGGTTGAACGAAGAATCGAAAGAAAGAAGTGAAAATTGGTAAAAAAAAAAAAAAAAAAAAAAATCCAAAGTTTGAGGACCAAATTGCAACTTCAATAGTTGATTCGGACCACAAAAAGATGCTTTGAAGATTGTGATGAGACAATTGGATAGAATTAGAGCTCAAAAGGAATGGAATATGATCAAAATCAATTTCCAATCCCACAAGTTATATTACAGATTTTTAGTCGAAAATTGAAACCAATTTTTGGCACAGTAAACGTACGAACTGGAAAAATTATATTTCTAGGAAAGTTGTAGTTTTTTTAGTTATATTTCCAATACACTTTGAATCTCTTCAATCGAATATCAAGAGAGAAAGTAATGGTCAAAATACTGACTATTATGCAGAGACAAAAAATCCACGCGCGAAGATAACTTTCCTTATTCGATTGGAACTATTTTGGAAGTCAATTTGGACGTAATATTCAACACATTTTCGACTCCTACAAATACATGGCAAGAGGATACATATTGGGCGATCTCTCATATACATATTATACTCCAATATTCATTAATTATTATCATCAAAGGAGGAGAATTCATAGTTTTTATTAGAGAATTGAAGGGGGGCTTGCAAGAAATCAGTCAAGTGGATATTCAAACTTAATTTTTGGACAAAGAAGAGAAGGCTCAAGTGGAGATTCATCAAGAAATCATTGAAGAAATTCAAGATTTCAAAATTCATCTTCATCTTCTTAATTTATTATAAATCCGGGTTATATCTTTTCACTTAAATATGATTTCTTGTAATTTCGATATATTATGTTAAACTTATATATTGTTAGGATGAGATGAATCATTGTTATAATATTTTTATTGTTTAATTAATTATTTTAACTTAATTTGATTTGATTTTTGAATGTTTATTATTGTTTTATCGTTCTTTTCAATTGTTTGATCACCAATTGAATTATTAATGGATTTTATTATTATCGAGATAGACAATAGGGTTTAAGCACATTATAATAAACATTATAAGATTCGATGGAGGATATAGATAAACATATATGCTTTATATAGTTTCAATAGGTGTTCTAGTACTTGTTAATGCATTTATCATATTTGTATCTTTTATCGAGAGATATAAGGGTCACATGAGGAGAATATATTTGATCGCTATCGAGAGATGCTTTCAATTAAATTAGAAACATTGACCAATATGAATAATTTCAAATTGTCACTTTAATTGTTACACTAAAAATGGATTAACAATGGAGATTCGACATCTTAACAATGTATCTCACATATATGAAAAATATATTTACTTACTTTCATTAGTTTAGTTAATAATTTAGAGATTAGTATACAAAAATCACAAAACTTGTTTGCTATTCGATTAAGGTTACTATTAATTTGAACTTGATTGAATACTTAGTTCTCGTGGGTTCGATACTCTTACTACTATATTACTTATTCAAGATCTCATTCACTTGCAGGAAATCAAACGATCAGCTGTGTTACAGCCAAGTTTGATGAATTATAAAATCATTATGATTTTTTCGGAATATGAGGTAATTCTATAGAGTAGTGCCTTGCTTCATTGAAAGTGGTAGAGTATTTTGTGTTGGTTGGAGAAATCAGTTTTGGTTATTATTGAAGAGTCGGTTCAATCCTTGTAGGCAGATTTTCTTCTCCAAGTGGAGAATATTTTGGAGCTTTGTTCGTTGCAGTGAAATTCGTATCAAGGTGGAGATTGTTGAGTGTAACCTGAATTTCTTATTGAAGTAATTGAAAAATTCTAATTGAAGTGCACATTAAGAAGAATTCAGTTTGGAATGCTTTTGAAGTCATGTGTCAAGTTGAAGTTCTATTTTGGAAGCCAATTGAAAGTTCGAATTTATTTTAGACTCATTTTTTGGCATCCAATTTCATCAACTACTATACTAGGAGAGTTTAGACGTCTCCTACATATTTTTTATAAATATTAGACTCTTCTATACAATTTCATAATGAGATAGTAGTGATTACTAGAATTTTAGGATCAATTGTAATATTTCTCCATTATTGTTCACGAGTCAATAAAATCTCATAATTCTTCTACCATATTTTTTTTTTGTCTTTTTTTATTCTCTTGCTTGTGATCAAATTAGCGGTCGCAATGTGCCGAGTCGAGCGGGCTTGGCCCGTATACGCACGAGCTCGAGTCGTTATTCGTGGGCCGGGCCAAACTTCGGCTCTCGAGCTTGATTTATTTATTTATTTAGTTTTTAGATATACCTTTTTAAAACCTTTTAAAAATAGATATACCTTTTCTAAACTTTTTTTAGATATACCTTTTTTTTTTTTTAAAAAGAAGATAAACTCTCCTCCTTTATTCGGGTTTAGGATCTATTACTTCAATTTCGAGTAGGCGGAGTTAAAAATTGTACCCGAACAACTTGTTACGTGTAAATTTTTTTTTTAAAAAATATAAAGGTATTATAAAATAAAAATTTGATGAATATGGTTAAATTAAATATCACTTACTTGACGAGATACAATTTCAGCATATTTATCTTGCAGTCGAAAATGACCTCCTTGCCAGTCCTTCACGCACATTAATTCTTCCAAAATATCTTCTTTTAGTCGGCTCTTGACCTCAGACATAACCCTCTTACCTGCACTAAAAGTAGACTTCGAAGATACAGTGCTAACCGGATGTGTTAGTAGGCTTTTTGCATCGCAAAAACTACTTGCCATCGACATTCATACTTTGTCCAGAATTCAGTTACTTCTTCTGAACTTTTCTTAAGTTTTTTGTTATTAAGCATATTATGATTAAAATAATCAATTAATTAAACAGGCAACGCATTTGAACTTGCGTCCGATGTTTGATTACATGCAGTAGACAAACTACTACTAGAGGAACCACATGCATTTGAATCATATCTATATGAGTTAATGTTTTCGAATAAAGTTAAAATTTTAGAATCATCTTCTAGTATATCAATAGAAGGAGTAGGTACAGAGCCAGAGGGTACCCGATTAATATTTGTACTCATTCGTTCTGTATATAATTAATACATTTCACATAAAATTTGTTCTAAATTTATATAAGTGATATGTACATTAAATGTTAAAATTCTTGAAATCTGTTAAATTAAAAATTTAATACCCGATAAATTATATTGGGGGTCCATGATGCATGCTAACGAAAATAATATAGGCATGTCTTACCAATATTTTCTAAACTTTATTTTCATGTAATATATAATTGCACTAAAATCGAAGCCATTTTTAAATCTTTGAAAAGCCCTAACAATTATATAAAGACATTCAAGGACCATACAACTAGCAGAATAATAAATTCCAAACAAAATATTTGTAGAATCATAAAAACTTGTCAAAAAAGTTTTAATTTTAAAAGCTAACATCCAATCGAACTCATTCAAAATAGTATCGTCATCGTTTCTAATATGCCTATTGTTATAAAACTTAGTTATTAAATGTTCAAAGTCTTTGCATGATTTTAATAATAAGTAAGTGGAGTTCCATCTATACCATACGTCACTAATAAATATTTTCGTATACGTCACCCCATATTCGACACAAAATTTCTTAATTGCTTGTTTTCTATTAGGTGAAATCGTGATATACACTAGTGGATCCCTAATTCTTTGAATTTTATTTTTAATATGTTTTAAACCGTCTTGCAATATTAAATTAAAAATATGGCACACATATCAAATATGAAACAAATAACCACCAAAATCGGGCTGCAATACTCTACACAATTTATCGATAACTACCTTATTAACAGTAACGTTGTTGAATGTAAATGAAAGAATTTTACTCTCGCAACGATATTCTCTAACAATGTTCATAATAGCATTACATATGTTATTAGCGTTGTGAGGGAACTCAATAATTTTAAAAGTAATAATTTTTTTTATGAATACATCAAAGTGTGTCATATAGTGGGCACTTGTATCTATATAACTTTTTTATTAATCCATTCCCATATATCCAAAGTTAAAGATATAACACCCAAATATATTTCTAAATCGACAATCAGTTGTTTCTTCGTATGAAGGAAATATTCTATTATAACGAAGAGTGTTTCGACTTACATCAACGTACTTCGGTTGAAGGCATTCTTTCACGTATGAGACGAAATGTTGGTTGTCCGCTATTGATAGAGGCAACTCAGCAGTGATAACAAACTTCACCATTCCCGTTCAATCTTTCTCCTTCGAATACATCAACGTAGAAAGTTGTGTAATAGTAGAACCGGTGCATGGACTACCACATTGTAGTTGCGTTTGACCAGCAGGAAGAAGCCCATGTTTGGTCGCACATGCTTTATAGTAACGGTTGAGGTGGGTGGTTCCAATGCCTATTTGTCATGTCAATCGTTGTTGACAGTATTTATATACTGCTTTAGATTCTGGAACTCGATCGACCACACGAACTGTTTGAATCAATTTAAAATGTTCACAACATTTTGCCTGCTTTTTTTTCCATTTCCATCTTCTTGCATCGGGAATATCTAATTCATGTTCATCCTCCCGTTCCGCCTCGAAAATATCAACATCATTCAAAGCAATTGAATTACTATTTTCATGAACATCGAAATCCAGAATATTTTCAGGAATATATACTTGATTTAGACCTACGAATTCATTCTGAAATTGACTTTGCGATGTGAAAGGTGATTCGCCTCCGATATCGAACAAGCCTTCAACAAATGAGTGTGAATCCATTTGTGAATTGATATAAAATGTATAGTAAGTAACAAATCAAGAATTGAAAGAAAGTTGACGTGTAAGATTGTAACTGAAAATTTGTAGTGTGATAATTGATATTAAATAATTAAAATTGAATGTATAAGTAGAATTGAGAAATGAATGTAGACTATGTAATAGTCTAGAATATAGATTGTAAAATTAAGATTATAACTCAATAATGTAAAATGTAGAAGAGAATCAAGAGATTCGAGAGTAAAGAATGAGGGTTGAATGGAAAATGGATCAAGGGAAGAGTATTTATAGGGAAAAAAAATAATTTAGATTACTGAACTTTTAGGCGAGCCACGAGCCCCTATTAACGAGCTCACGAGCCGCTTGTTTAAAAATGCGGCTCACGAGTCGAGCGGCCGAGCTGACGAGCCATTGATTTGTTTGCCACCTCTAGATCAAATACTTCATTATTGTGCCATATAATTTCAACATCTTAATTCGGTGATTGGTTTCATATCAAGTGGTATCAAACGATACGTGATTTTTGAATTTTCAATAATTGGTATAAGAGGTTTTGGACATAATTAACACATCAAGTGATATTTGAGCGATTATGACATCTTGTTTATTTTACAACAAACTGCATGTTCCAGGAAGTTTCTATATCTGTCTCTCTCTGAATATTCATTGTAGTTGACATGACATATTGATAGAACCTATGCATTCTTAAGATTTACTGAAATCTTTTCTTAGTAATTGAAACATTCAATATGCCAAAGGTACACACATAAACTCTCAATACTAAATTCAGCTCTCTCTATAAAAACCAATCACGGTTTGAGTTATTGAGGGAAAAGAAAAGGCTTTTGTGATAATCAAGGTTTCAGAAACAATGCCAAGCACCACTCAATGCTCTTGTTTTTTTCATTTTCGTATTATAATTCTCTTCCTCTTGTTTATTAATGATAACTATTCTTTTGCTGCTGCAATAAATGTAAAAAACAATGAAACCTCTCGAGGACAAAATCAAAATTCTTTGGTTCACGTCGGACTGGTTCTTGATCTGGATTCTCCCATGGGAAGCATGGCGGATATATGCATAAACATGGCTCTCTCAGATTTCTATTTAGAGCATCCAAATTATCAAACAAGATTGCAGTTACACACTAAAGATGCTAAGAGTTTGCTAGAGGCTAATTTTGCAGGTATTTTCTTAATCGTACTGATTAATTTCATTATTTGCATACTATCTTGACACAAAGATCATTTTGTATCTAGTTTTATTTTCCAAATGTGAAAAGGATAAACAAATTTCAGAAAAAAATGAAAAGATTTTAATTGCTTCAAAGAATTTGGTTGACTTTGAAAGGTCTACTATGCATTAATTTTGAGAAGCCATCAAGATTAAAATGTTATACTTAAGAAGTTAATTGCATTTTTTCTGTTTTTTAAAACTTCTATAAAAACCAATCACGGTTTGAGTTATTGAGGGAAAAGAAAAGGCTTTTGTGATAATCAAGGTTTCAGAAACAATGCCAAGCACCACTCAATGCTCTTGTTTTTTTCATTTTCGTATTATAATTCTCTTCCTCTTGTTTATTAATGATAACTATTCTTTTGCTGCTGCAATAAATGTAAAAAACAATGAAACCTCTCGAGGACAAAATCAATTGCATTAATTTTGAGAAGCCATCAAGATTAAAATGTTATACTTAAGAAGTTAATTGCATTTTTTCTGTTTTTTAAAACTTCTATTCAACACAACCAACACCATATTAATCACCCTATTTGAAAACTTGAAGTGCTATAAAAATGTCACATATATATTTAGTTAAATCTACTAACGTATAATTTTCATTAGGTTGTGTGAACCTTTCTACTTGTTTTTTGGAGTTTCTTCCCTCAAAGACGGAAGCATGTGGCTGATGATGCCAAATTTCTTCTATTTGACTTAATAATCCTAGAAATTATTTTAGTAGATTTTTCTTATTTGTATTATTGTTTATAACGTGTAATCAACTCATATATAGTACATTGACCATGACTTCGAAGAAAACAATTTCTGTGCATATTATTAGAAGTAAAAGTGATTTAAATACATTTTAAATGATAGTCAAATATTATAATTTTGCTCGATGTAAATATTTAAGGTTTGTCAAGGCCTCACTTGTTGTGGGAATAGATTTTGTAATAGCGATTTTTCGGATAGTATTTGGTAAAAAAGTAAAGAAATTTTTTGCATTTAAATGTAAAATTAATTTGAAAAATAAATGAGTATTTAAAGAATGATGCTCAAACAGACGATTAATTCAATCAATCGTGTGGTTGCATATATATAGATGTTCTGTCAAGTATCAAGTTTGGCACTAATTAAACAACATGGCAATATAGATGAATAAAATATGTATGTTTGGATAAGCTCAAGATTATGCTTGATTAATTACTTATAAGAATAATTAAACGCTCATTATCTTTGTTTTATGTAAAATTAGCAATCAAACAATATATTATTTTCAAATTTTGTTGAAAATATGTATTAAATAATCAATATATCAATATGATATGCGGCTAAACATTCTTATTTGACAATGGATTAATAATGAATATAAATTTTAGAAATTGATTGATAATAAATATAAATTCTTGAAATTTATCTTTAAAATAGATAATAAATAAATTAATATATAATTTTCGAGTTTCACTAAAATAACAAAAACAAATTTAATGAATATCTTGTTTCATTGATTTATAAATTTATTAATTACGATTTTATTCTTTAATATTTTCTGACTGTTTTTGTGTAATTCTTAAAAGCACCTATTTTTTCAATTTGAAAACCACCAGTGGGGAATGAATGGTTTATTTTATACTGCATAGAAACAACTAGAATATCACGCTATTCATTCTTTTACGTGAATGATAAGGTTATGGATGAATTCTGCACAAAAGGTAACAATAAAATTTTGAAGTAAGCTTAGGACACTACCTCACTCACATTCAAGTAGCCTTGAATAATTTGAAATAATGTATATACCTTACAAAATATATCCCTATCCTTCTGGAAGCTAGAAGATGAATCATGATGTTTTGATATGTTATGCAGTTCTTGACTTACTTAAGCATGAAGAAGTGCATGGAATCTTAGGGCCACAGGTCGCAACAGAAGACAAATTCCTTGCAGAGCTAGGTGGAAAAGTTCATGTGCCAGTTATTTCTTTCACCGCCAGAAGTTCAACTCTTCCCTATTCACAAAACCGCTACTTTATTAGGACTACTCCAGATGATGTGTATCAAGCTCAAGCTCTCGCAGCCATTTGCAAAGAATTTCAATGGTCTGAAGTAGTGATTTTGTATGAAGACACGGAATATGGCAATCAATTTCTTTCACTTCTGAATAAGGCATTCCAAGAAAAAGAAATTGATATTGGGATAGCATATATGAGTGCCATCAATATATCATCAGAGGACAGTAGAATATTAGAAGAACTCAAAAAGCTTAAGGCAAAGCAAACGAGGGTATTCCTGGTGCACATGAATCCATCACTTGGTTACCAGCTATTTTCTCTTGCCAAAGAGGAAGGAATGATGAGTGAAGGGTATGCTTGGATTATTACTGATTATTTATCCAACTTCTTAAGTTCCATGGATTTTGTAGCCCGTGATTCGATGGAAGGTGTTTTGGGTATAAGGCCGTATGTATCCAGGTCGGAAAAGCTTTACAGTTTCCAAGAAAGGTGGAAAAGGAATATGGTTCTGAAGAATAGGACGGGTTCAGTTAGGGACATAAATATCTATGGTTTGTGGTTGTACGACACAATATACTCCTTAGCAATAGCAGCAGAGAAGATTGGGCTAGTGAACTCTAGCTTATTGTATGTGAACACCAGCAAAAATGGAACAGATACTACAAACTTAAAAATCTCGGCATTTGGACCAAGACTTCTCAACGAATTGTCACACACAAAATTCAGAGGCTTGAGTGGAGAATTTCAATTGATTAATGGGCAACTGAAACCTTCAGCCTTTGAGATATTCAATGTAATTGGAAATGGAGAGAGAACATTGGGATTTTGGACAGTGGATAAAGGAATATCCAGAGAATTAAGTTCAACTGGTGGACCAACACACTCCTCATCCACAAAAAGTCTAAAAAATGCCATGTGGCCTGGAGAATCTGTCACACAGCCAAAGGGCTGGGCCCTTCCTGAAACAGGCAAACTGAGAGTTGGGGTTCCGGTGAAACATGGATTCACAGAATTTGTAAATGTAAAAATAGATGCTGCAGCAAATCGTACACATGCAACTGGTTTTTCGATTGATATCTTCTTGGCAGCATTGGCGTTGATACATTGCCCTCCAAAATATGAATTTTATCATTATGATGGCAGCAAAAATAGTAACTGGAGTTACGATGACATGCTTCATGAGATACCTCAGGTACTTTGATCTCATCTCATTATTCAATTGTCAATGTTAATTATAGCACCATTTTTTCTTTTTCTTTTTGAAATAGGCATTTGACATTGTGGTGGGAGATACAACAATTTGGGCTCCGCGAGCTGATTATGTTGAGTTTTCGTTACCATATGCTGAACCAGGAGTTGTTCTAGTGGTAAAAAATAAGAAGCCGTTTGACATGTGGATTTTTGTTAAGCCTTTGAGGTGGGACCTTTGGCTGACAATCATCGTCGCCTGCATTTTGATGGGAATAGTGCTTCGAATATTGGAACACAGAGTACCAAACACAAACGAAGAGTCAGTTAGGCCACACAGGGAGAGACTTCGAATGACTTACTGGTCTCCAATAACAGTACTTGCATTTCCTGAAAGTAATTTTTAAATTATGCTTAGTTTTATAATTTCCTTTGTGCCTGGAACCTTTAATTCCTGTGTCTGTGTCAAGTGGAAAACTGACCATCTGTGCCATACAAGCTGATTAATAGCTAGCCAAACTACTGAATATTTTCTCGGCACCTAGAACACATACCAAAATTTTCAATCAATGCTTTGAAGAATAAGCTTACATCAGACTGTTTTTATTACTCTTCACAGGGAATATGGTGGCTAATACCTGGTCAATAATTGTATTGGTATTTTGGTTGTTTATGTCATTCATCCTCATGCAGAGCTACACAGCAAACTTATCAGCTATTCTGACCGTAGATCAATTAAAATTTGCTTTTTCTGAGGATTATTATGTGGGATATCAGGAGGGTTCCTTTATGAAAAAATTTTTGAAAGAGCAACTACACATTGACGAGTCAAGGCTCAAAAAATACTCATCAGTTGAAGAGTACCATGAGGGAATGACTAGAGGAAGCCAACGAGGAGGCATAGATGCCATATTTGATGAGATTCCTTACATGAAGATTTTCCTCAAGAAATACGATTCTCAGTACAAAATGGTTGGACCAACATACAGGACGGATGGATTTGGCTTTGTAAGTTTTCTTGTTCTCTATCTTATACACAATCGTTTCCTTACTTTTATAAATTCAATAAAATAAGAATTTGGAAGATATCAACTCACATAAGGTACAACTAAAGTCTAAATTCGAAATTGGAGAAGTTGTAGCGCTCAACTACAAAAATCAATGTACTATCTAGGCAAGAGAGAGAAAGCTGTGTCATAATTGCAGTCATATTTGAAATAGTGGCTGACGGAAACTCTAAGTTTAGGGCATGCACCATGTTTAATTTACTCCTTTCATGCCACAATTTAATAGCACGATTAAACATAGTTTTATTTGCTTTGGTACAGTTTCAGATCCTGAAAAGCTTTATGATAAAATTAAAATGTCTGGAGAAACATTTTTCAACCTACGTTTTAACAAAATCTCAATTAGCTATCTGATGAATACTCCATTTTCAGATGGCCACCCGAATAACCTGAATCATTTTAGGACAAACAAACCTCCTTAACATAGAACTAACTGATTAAGTCTGATGTAAAACTATGCAATTCCTTGTGCTGTATATTTTCGTTTCCAATGAAATTTTTTCTGATTTTAATTATTATGCATCACTATTCAGGCATTTCCTATTGGCTCTCCCTTAACTGCGCATTTCTCAAAGGCCATCTTAGCCATTACTCAAGGTGGAAATATGACATATATTGAGCAAACAAATTTCGGACCTGGATACTCTTCTCAAGATCCACTTTCCTCAACAATCTCGCAACAGGCTTCTAGTCTTACTTTTTATGACTTCGGAGGGCTCTTCATTATTGTAGGGTCAGTTACCCTGTTTGCTCTATTCTGTTCAGAGACATTAGTTGGGCGAAAATTTACTTCCCTAACTGCTCAGTATAGCCAAAATTGCTTATGCTTTATGTCATCAAAATTTCATTCAAAGCGGAATGATGCAGAAGAAATTCATGCATCTGTCCCAGACAGCGGTGCTACTTCTAGTGAAGGTGGAGATGCAATTGTCTTTGGAGGAAACCCAAGTGGAAGTGAGAGAGAAATTTGTGATCCTGGCCAGAACAATGAGGGTGCTTCTGCTGAAGATCAAGAAGTAAAAACTGACAACACTGAAGAGAGGAATTCCATGGCACATAATTGACAAAAGTTATTGAATTGTATTAGTATAGGGTTATTTAAGTCATTTTACATTTTTCATTCTGTTAGGTTAGTTAGAGGTCTGTGTATATACATGCTGGTTCTGTCATTTTCATTTCCTCAATTCAGTTGAATAACAATTCATTTTTCCCGCCACTTTTCTTCTCTCATGCTAGAGTATTCTTATTACATGTCATCATGGTATCAGAGCACTGAATCTTCCCTATAATGGCGAAAGATTCTAGTGTTCAGGCAGAGCTTCAAAGCCAATTCGATCATGCTAATTCCGTAATCGAGTCATGAGCTGAAGATGCGGTTGTTGGAGATGTAATTTCTCTGGTTAATCGACTGATGAGTGATCCGAGCAATCCATATTACCTTTATTATGGTGACGACACAGGGATGTAGCTCAATTTAGTCATGCTTACTGAGGAAAATTACGCGACATGGAGTCGTGCAGCAACCATGCCACTCAATGTCAAAAATAAGGAAGGATTTGTTGATGGATCTATTACCAAACCGTCTCATGATGATCCTCTTTACAATGCTTGGAGGAGGTGCAATCATGTGGTTTATTCTTGTATCATCAATTCAATTCCAAAAGAACTTTATCCATGTGTGATGCACAAGAATTCTGCAAGAGACATATGGATTGAGCTCCGGGATCGTTACAATCAAGGTAATGGTCCTCGCATCTATGAATTAAAGAAGTAGATTGCTTCGATTTCACAAGCCAACAGTTCAGTAAATCCTACTTCAATAGGCTCAAAGGGCTTTGAAAAGAATTGGACAATTATAGACCTGGTACTAACAATACTGATTATAAATGTGAAGATCAGATTATGCAATTTCTCATATGGCTAGACGAACACTTTGCTGGTGTCAAAAGTCAGATTTTGCTAATGGATCCTTTACCTTCACTAAATAAGGTATTTGTACTAATTTTACAAGACGAGAGGCAAAAAGAGGTTGTTGCCAAGAGACAACAAAACCTCGATGCAACAGCTTTTGCCAGCAAGATGGTACACAAATCTTTTAATTAGAGGACTAGTTCAATTAATCAGCCTCACAAGAAGGAAATGTTTATATGCAATTATTGTGACATGCTTGGGCATCTTAAAGGCAAATGTTACAAATTGATAGGTTATCCTCCTGACCACAAGTTTGGTAGAGGCAAACCTCCAGTTGATAATATCATTTGACACGCACATCATGGTGATAACTCAGAAATACTGAACTCTTTGTCACATCTTACAATCACTCCAAGCCAGTGTCAACAGATTTTGTCTATGTTGATGCCTCAATTGCAAGGCCAACTCTCAAACTGCAATCAATAGCCTCAAGATGTAACATCATCTTCAACATCCTCAAGATGTAACATCATCTTCACCCTCAATATCTGAGTCTTTTTCATTCTTAGGTAACCATATCCATTTAAGTGTTTCTCCAACAGCAGATAAATGGATCATAGATATAGGAGCTTCAGAACTCATGGTCTACTCTATTAAACATTTAACCACTGTAACTGCTGTTGTTAGTGCATCTGTAAGGCTACCTAATGGTGATAATGTTGCTCTTACGCATGTTGGGATAGTGAAGTATCTGCCATATTACTTTTGACAAATGTGCTTGTTGTGCCATGTTTTAAGTTCAACTTAGTATCAGCTAGCAAATTAACACTTCATCATAATTGCTGCCTGATATTTTAGCATAATTTTTGCTTTATTCAGGATCTTTCAACATGGAAGACGATTGGGGTAGGCAAACTTGAGCATAGACTATATCATTTTCAACAATCTCATCTTCAACTCTATGATCAGTACCAATAACATCAACTCAAAACACATTCTGATACCTCTCACATCAGGGACTCTGTTGTTTCTTTCAATACTAATTTTAGCCCTAGTTTCTCTTTGGAATGTAATAAATCTGATCATGTTTGTAATTCCATTAGCGGTATTGATGTCAAAACTGATATTGAAGTTTGGCATTGTCGTTTGGGACATGTACCTATTTCCAAACTATCACTTTTACATAAATATGTTCATAATATTACTGTCAACAAAGACCCTTAGATGGTTCTAAATATTTCCTCACTATTGTTGATGACTACAGCCGAATGACATGGACATATCTCATGCGAGACAAATCTCAAACTAGAACTCTCGTTCAATCATTTTATCATTTCATTCAAACTCATTTTCAATGTAGTATAAAGACTCTCGGGTCTGATAATGGTTTAGAATTCCACATGAATGATTTCTATCTCTCTAAAGTAATCCTACACCAGCTGAGCTTGTTGAAACACTACAACAAAATGATGTGGTTTGCCTCATCATTTTTAGGGAGATTGCATCTTAACTGCTACACACATTATAAATCGAACACCTACCAAATTATTTGCTGATAAATCTCCCTATGAAATGCTTTATCATACCACACTGTCCTATAGTCATCTTAAAGTATTTGGATGCCTCAACTCTGAAAAGACATCAAACCAAGTTTGACCCTAGGGCTATACCCTGTATTTTCATTGGCTACCCTTATGGCATGAAAGTATATAAATTGTACAATCTTATAACCAATACAATTTTTGTCTCCAAATATGTTTCTTTCCATGAGAATATATTTTCTTTTCATCATCCTTCCTTATTTCTTTGTCCAAGTCTAATGTTGTTCCTTAACCTGATTCTATTCTTTTTCCAACACATTATTATCAATGTACTGATGTTTTTACTCCAACTCAAAATCCAATTCTCATATTCTTTCCATCTAATAATCTAACTCCATCTCTACCTGCGGTGTCTCCCTTACCTCATATTGTACCTGCACGAAAATCCAGTAGACCAAAATGTGCTCCTTTTTATCTACAAGATTATCATTGTAGTCTCATGTCTCAATTGTCAGTTCCTCAATCAGATTCTTTGGTGAGAGATTCTGAATTTGGCAAGCAATATCCTATTAAGGATTATTTGGGTTATGGTTTGTTATCTCTTGCTCAAAGAAGTTGCATATTGGCTTTATCTACTGTTTATGAGCTACGTTCATTTGCTGAGGCATCTAAGTATCTTGAGTGGGTAAAAGCTATGTATGCTGGCACTTGTTTCTAACAATGCTTGGCAAGTTAATGTGTTGCCTGAATGCAAGACTCCAATGTCTTGTAAATGGGTCTTGGCAGTTGCATCTCAAAAACAGTGGCATCTTCACCAATTGGATATCAATAATGCTTTTCTCCATGGTGAGTTGGATGAGGAGGTGTATATGTCAATGCCTTCAAGTTATGAGCAGCAGGGAGAGCATGGCGAACAACTGGTTTGCAAATTAAACAAGTCCATTTATGAACTCAAACAAGTTTTGAGGCAATGGAACATGAAGCTAACTTCATACATTCTTTCACAAGATTTCAGGTAGTCAAAGTCTGATTACTCTTTATTTAGCAAACAAGATGGTTGTTCATTCACTGTGCTTTTTATATATGTTGATAATATTATCATTGTGGGAAAATAATGTCTTACATCGAGCAATTTAAAGTTGAACTTAATGAACAATTCAGGTTGAAGGATTTGGAGATCTTGAAATATTTAATGGGTCTTGAAGTGGCAAGAAATTCAACGGGGATATCTATTTGTCAAAGGAAATACGCACTAGATATTTTGACAAATGCAAGTTACCTTGGAGTAAAACTAGCAAATATCCCCTTACCACACAACTTGAAGTTGAGTAAAAATGAAGGGAAAGCAATTACGGATCCAAGTATCTACAGGAGACTAGTGGGGATGATTCTATACTTAACAATAACAAGACCAGATTTATCATATGTGGTTCAAGTCCTGAGTCAATTCCTCAGTCACCAAAGCAGTCTTATCTAGAGGCAGCTCATCATGTATTATGGTATCTGAAGAGTAGTCAGGGACAAGGTTTGTTCTTTGCAAGCAAGTCTGATTTACATCTCAAAGGCTACTGTGATGTGGATTGGGCATCATGTTGGACAAAAGAAGGTCCTTCACTGGTTATTGCATATTAGGAAACTCATTAGTGTCATGCAAGTCTAAGAAACAACATACAATGTCAATGTCTTCAGTTGAAGTGGAGTATAGGTCCATGGCAGCTACAGTTTGTGAGTTTACCTAGTTGAAGAATATACTAAAGGATTTGAGCATCGTGCATACAAGACCAGTCTTATTATTCTGTGATAATCAGTTGGCCATATAGAAAGCCAGCAACTTGTTGTTTCATGAGAGAACGAGGCATATAGAAATTGATTGTTATCTTTTAAGGGATAAGGTATAGGCAGAGAAGTGAAGATACTACATATGGTTTCACAATAGCAAGTGGTAGACTTGTTAACCAAACCATTGAGAGGGACCAGATTCAAAATGGTGAGTTTAAAAGAACTAAACTTGAAAAGAATTTGAAATAAACTAAATGACAAAAGTAGCACTAAAACTTTAAAAGAGTTTTCGAGTCATAAACAAACTCGAATGGCTAAAATCCATCATATGTCATAGCAAAACGGTGAGTTTAGTCCGGCTCGTTGTTCTCTTTCCAAAAAGGTATTATGGGCTCAAATTGAAGCTCGAACCCCAAATTTGCAATTTACTATTTTTCTATTTTCGATCCAACTATTTTTCAATCCATTCAGCCATCTATTCTACATCATGAACATGTGTCTCTAGCGCCTTTCCTTATTTCTGTTGGTTTCATTATTTGGTACCCATTACGTTGATTGTAAATAGATATAGTTGACTATAAACGCTTGTAAATATGTAAAATTTTTCAATAGAAGATATATAATACTGAATCATTTTTTCATACAATATCAGAGAATATTTTCTTCCGCCGAGTTAGACACATTCCCGTCATGTCTCTTCCTCTACAATTTTCATATTCAAGAAAGATTATTTCACTTGCTCCTTTTTTTATCTGGAAATGTGGCTGCAATTATCAAAAAATCTTAAAATGTCAATACAAACATAGACATCAATATCCCTCCCCGTTTACATCATTCACACAATCTTGGTTTTGTTTCTCTAAAATCTTAACAGTTGAAAATTATTCTACTTGGAGCAGAGCTATGATTGTGGCTATTAGTGTCAAGAACAAGATTGGTTTCATTGATGGCTCAATCAAGAAACCAAAGTCATCCAATTCGGGTTATAGCTAGTTAGTTCGTTGCAATAATATGGTGAACTCTTGGATTCTCATTCAATCTCGAAGGACTACGAAGCAATATATTATTTCAGTGTTTGAAATATGATCATAAGGAACGTTACTCTCAATTCAATTGCCTTGTTGCAATATTATCTCGCAAGTGAATTGTATTGTATATGAGTAATATAAAATGAGTAGAGTGTTGAACTCAAAATGACTAATTATCTACTTATTAACACTAATAAAAACTAGGTCTTATTCGAAATAGGCAATTAATTATTTGAATTTGATTTTAATTATATCTAATTATCAACTAAAAATAAGCAGTTAAAAATAAGTAAGCAAGTTTCGGAATTTTATAAGTCATGGAATCCCGAATTCACCATTGTTAACTTACTTTAACCCTGAGAACCCGAATTCACCTTTCTTTAGAGGCATATCTACTATGTCCACAACTACTAAACTTGTAGCACGTGATTGCTGCTTGTAAAATAGAATGGTGATAATTGTTTCCATGGTAAAATTATAGTGATTTGGGCTGAAGAAGTGGTTACAAATGCCTTAAGTGTCTCAGAATTCAGGTGTTTAGAATATTGATGAAAAAGAGAGGAAGGGGAGAGGTGGTTTAATTTTATTGTCTAGCATTCGAAGTATTTTGTTTATTTTCACTTTGACTCGTTAGTAGGGACGGATCCAGCACTTAGCGAGCCGGCATGGCCTCCCATGTTGGATCCGTCGAAAAAAAATGATTAATAAAGGTTTATGTTNATCTGAAGAGTAGTCAGGGACAAGGTTTGTTCTTTGCAAGCAAGTCTGATTTACATCTCAAAGGCTACTGTGATGTGGATTGGGCATCATGTTGGACAAAAGAAGGTCCTTCACTGGTTATTGCATATTAGGAAACTCATTAGTGTCATGCAAGTCTAAGAAACAACATACAATGTCAATGTCTTCAGTTGAAGTGGAGTATAGGTCCATGGCAGCTACAGTTTGTGAGTTTACCTAGTTGAAGAATATACTAAAGGATTTGAGCATCGTGCATACAAGACCAGTCTTATTATTCTGTGATAATCAGTTGGCCATATAGAAAGCCAGCAACTTGTTGTTTCATGAGAGAACGAGGCATATAGAAATTGATTGTTATCTTTTAAGGGATAAGGTATAGGCAGAGAAGTGAAGATACTACATATGGTTTCACAATAGCAAGTGGTAGACTTGTTAACCAAACCATTGAGAGGGACCAGATTCAAAATGGTGAGTTTAAAAGAACTAAACTTGAAAAGAATTTGAAATAAACTAAATGACAAAAGTAGCACTAAAACTTTAAAAGAGTTTTCGAGTCATAAACAAACTCGAATGGCTAAAATCCATCATATGTCATAGCAAAACGGTGAGTTTAGTCCGGCTCGTTGTTCTCTTTCCAAAAAGGTATTATGGGCTCAAATTGAAGCTCGAACCCCAAATTTGCAATTTACTATTTTTCTATTTTCGATCCAACTATTTTTCAATCCATTCAGCCATCTATTCTACATCATGAACATGTGTCTCTAGCGCCTTTCCTTATTTCTGTTGGTTTCATTATTTGGTACCCATTACGTTGATTGTAAATAGATATAGTTGACTATAAACGCTTGTAAATATGTAAAATTTTTCAATAGAAGATATATAATACTGAATCATTTTTTCATACAATATCAGAGAATATTTTCTTCCGCCGAGTTAGACACATTCCCGTCATGTCTCTTCCTCTACAATTTTCATATTCAAGAAAGATTATTTCACTTGCTCCTTTTTTTATCTGGAAATGTGGCTGCAATTATCAAAAAATCTTAAAATGTCAATACAAACATAGACATCAATATCCCTCCCCGTTTACATCATTCACACAATCTTGGTTTTGTTTCTCTAAAATCTTAACAGTTGAAAATTATTCTACTTGGAGCAGAGCTATGATTGTGGCTATTAGTGTCAAGAACAAGATTGGTTTCATTGATGGCTCAATCAAGAAACCAAAGTCATCCAATTCGGGTTATAGCTAGTTAGTTCGTTGCAATAATACGGTGAACTCTTGGATTCTCATTCAATCTCGAAGGACTACGAAGCAATATATTATTTCAGTGTTTGAAATATGATCATAAGGAACGTTACTCTCAATTCAATTGCCTTGTTGCAATATTATCTCGCAAGTGAATTGTATTGTATATGAGTAATATAAAATGAGTAGAGTGTTGAACTCAAAATGACTAATTATCTACTTATTAACACTAATAAAAACTAGGTCTTATTCGAAATAGGCAATTAATTATTTGAATTTGATTTTAATTATATCTAATTATCAACTAAAAATAAGCAGTTAAAAATAAGTAAGCAAGTTTCGGAATTTTATAAGTCATGGAATCCCGAATTCACCATTGTTAACTTACTTTAACCCTGAGAACCCGAATTCACCTTTCTTTAGAGGCATATCTACTATGTCCACAACTACTAAACTTGTAGCACGTGATTGCTGCTTGTAAAATAGAATGGTGATAATTGTTTCCATGGTAAAATTATAGTGATTTGGGCTGAAGAAGTGGTTACAAATGCCTTAAGTGTCTCAGAATTCAGGTGTTTAGAATATTGATGAAAAAGAGAGGAAGGGGAGAGGTGGTTTAATTTTATTGTCTAGCATTCGAAGTATTTTGTTTATTTTCACTTTGACTCGTTAGTAGGGACGGATCCAGCACTTAGCGAGCCGGCATGGCCTCCCATGTTGGATCCGTCGAAAAAAAATGATTAATAAAGGTTTATGTTGTGTGTGTGTGTGTGTGTGTGTGTTATTGTACCTAATTCAATAGATCATATTGATGGCATTCAATTGTGCACTTGAGACACTGGTTCGATCCTTCAATGGCACTCTTCCTTTTTATTTTTAAACACAGTAAATAATAACTAAATATTAACTAATAATTGTACTAACTTCGAAGAAAAAGGAGTGTAGCTCATATGATAGAGGGGTCATTTTGTACGTGAGAGGTATTTCATGCACTTTCACTTTTTTGTTTTATTTTTTAATAAAATAAATAATAACTAAACAATTATATATTATTAGTTTACGTTTTCGAAATAATTTCTTTAAAAAATTTATCGACTCAAATTTTTATTCTATGATATATATTTTTTTATTGTTATGTTTTATTAATTTATTTTATAAAATCCAAATTTGGACAATCTAAGTGTTGTTCTTTATTATTTTAAAAATTCGAAAAATACTTTTTTTTTTAGGTGAAAAATAGTTTTAGTTTTAAAAATCATTATTTTCAAAATTTTGCATAACCTTCGCCTAAACTCGGTGCTTGTCTTTACCATCTAATCATGCTTTACGTATAAACTGTTTCGTTTGAATTAGTAAAAAATTTAAAACTTGATCGTACATGTATGATCGGAAAATGTATTTTTTTGCTTATTATTTTAAGTTGTATTGGATTATATTTTCAAATGCATAGGACTTTTTTCACGTTTTAATGCATTTATATATTGATTGAAATTTTTTAACATTATTTAATTAAATATTAATAAACAATCTTATTATTGCAGCCATCAGTGACCGCCCTAGCTGACTTAATATCCTGGATCCGCCCCTGCTTTTAATACTCTGAAAAAATGCCAATTTATGATACCTACCTACTTTTTGGATTCAGAAATTTGAAAGGAACAGAACATGGAGTATTTCATGTTCTTGAAAGTTTGAATGGAGAACTTGCCACATAGAAACTGATACCATTTGAAGGAATCCAGTTCTGCAGGCATTTACTGCTGATTTAGACTCTTCAGAGTGTGAACAACTTGAGTTCACATTGCTTCAGTTGGAGTTTATTATTCGAAGTCTTTGGGGGGTTCTCTCGAGGCATTTTCCTTGATAATATCTTGCCAGGTCATGAGAATGTAATAGGCTATCCAAACACGTTCTCACAAAAGAAAGAAGGAAATTTCATTGCTAGCGACATATTAGTGACGAACTGTATAAATAAGATAACTTGCAAATTTATAACACGGATGGAAGCNACTCACCTAATTTCAATCATAAACCCTTATCGTTTTATCATACTCTCTCTCTCTCTCTCTCTCTCTCTCTCTCTCTCTACCATTTTCCTTCCCTCTCTCTATCCCTGACTTCTCTCTTTATCACAATAGCTCGGTCGGAGATATTGTCAGCATCGCGGTGTGACACTCGCGATCGTTGCGAAGATGCCACCATCGCCGTAAAGACGTTCAGGAAGACGCCACCACCATCTCTACGAAGACGCACCACCACCGTTGCGACCACTACGAAGACACTCACGACAGCTCTCAAGATGCCACTGCTGCAGCAGTGTCGCTCCGAAGACATTGCTGCGGCACCGCCACTTCAAAGCAGCCAGCGCTGTTACGTGATGCTGAGATGTCAAAGAAGCCACTGCGATAATTTTGGATTTGATTTTTTTTTTTTGTGGTGTTTGGGTGGTGGTGGTTGTGATGTTGGTTGCAGTGGTGATGTGGCGGTGATGTTGGCAGTAGTACTGAGGTGGTGTTGATTTATGTGGTGGTTGTGGCAGTGGTGTGGTGGTAGTTGGTGGGATGGGCTAGGTTGGGGTATAGGTAGGGGTAGGGGTGTTTGTGACCAAATAATTAGTTGATTGTGACAAATAAATAATATGACAAAAAATTATGATTGTGACCGAAAAATAACTTTTAATCAATTAATTTTATAATTTGTGTGATCTTGAAATAATATGACTTATAAATTTTTTGATTTGTGACTTATAAATTTTTTTATTTGTGATCTATAAAATTTGTGATTTNGTTTGTGATCAATAAATAATATATAATTGATGAAATGAGTAATTTGTGACCAATAAATAATATGTGACCTAAAAATTGTCATAATTTATCATGTTGTGTCAATTAATTTGATGATTTACAACTGTGAAATAAGTTGTGACTTATAAATTTGTGATTTGTGGCCGATAAATAAACTGTAACATATAAATTTTTTTATATGTAATTTATAAATAAGTTGTGACCTGTACAATTTTTAATTTGTGATCGTGAAATAACAACTTATAAAATTTTTTATTTGTATCCAAAAATAATTTGTGACTAATTAGTTTGATAATAAGTGACCAAATTGTATAAAATTGCGACCTTAATATATATTTTTAATTAGTTATTTCATAAATAAAATTTAATTAATATTTGATTTTTGAAGTTTTAAACCTTATTTCTTAGTTTTGAAATGGATCGTGCTTAATCTATGACAGCGAAATTAGGAGTTTTCAATCAATAAAGTCCTTATTTTTACTAGTTAATATTGAAGTCAACCAAACACGAGTTGAAAAGTCATCTAAAGAGTTGTCGAGTTCTATTAGGTTGGACAAGATTTGGTTTATCACCTACTACACGTAACAGCCATGCCAGTCACAATAACATTCACTTCTATGGAAAAGAAAATTTATAGCATTTGTTTAAGGATGATTGCACATTATGAAATTTAAATTATCTTAAATTTTTAATATTGTTCTCTTCGTTTTCTAATAACTGATTAGTCAACTGTATTTACTTCTGTTGCACATATTTAAACGTGCAAAGAGAGTATGCAACAGTTCCTATATCGTGGGTGGTATTGTATGGCAAAAACAATTAGTCACGACTCGTTTGAGCAATCCAACTAACTTTAGACAAATTATTTTTAATCCATTTGGCTCCTATTTTCTAAAACTTGTTTTCAACTACATGTCTTATAGAACTCACAATTTTGATGAACTATTTAACTATACATTTGATTAATTTTTACCAAAATTTACTAACAATCAAATTTTTAACTAAACAAATAGAGATTTAGTCATTTTGTTTACCAAACTTGAATATTTTGAGTTCGTCCAAACTCTTGAATATTTTGAGTTAGTCCAAACTAGCACAGGTAGAATATCCTCACTTGACGTAATTTTTTTTTCTTTTTTTTTTAAATGATCTTTTTCAAATTATTAATCGCCGTTTCTAGGAAATTCGTTGCCCTCACACACATATTCATACTCTATGCAGTTGATTCAGTCCACGTAAATACTATTTATCATGGGTTACAAATGTAAAAAATAAACTTCAAATGTAATGCTACAAAGTTTGAGTGTTGTCTTCTCCTTTGTAGGGTTTTCTCCAAGCAATTCAGATACATTGACTTCAATAAATCAAACATATTTGATAAATTCTAGTTGAAATTCTATTTGAAAGCCCAATTGAGAGTTTAGAACTTATATTGAACTTGAAAAGATCAAGAGTTGAAATTTTGCTAGCTGGCCGCTAGCTATGGTGCTCGAGCATCGGAGGTCAAAGACAAAGCAGAGAGTCAATGCCCATCGGCACTAGCATTTCGATGCCTATTGCTTGCCTAGCACTCGAGCGACATATAAGTCCGATCTACTCCTGTTTTGTGTTTTACACGCGTTTTTAGCATTCTATTCCTTCTACAAAATCAAGACAAAAGTTATGGCTATTTGTTCATTATGTATATTTGGTTATTCTCTACAATTTAATTAGGCTGTTTAACCTCATTACAAGTTAGACAAGTAATAAATATAAAATCATTGTATTATTTCTCTATATTTTAGTGAGATCTACTTTATTCTGCAAATTATCTTGTTCTTGAGTTTATGATCAAATTATTTCATATTATGTTATATTTTCTTTTCTAGCCTATTATTACAACAAATTGGTATAATAGCAATTCGATATGTTCTTCTTTGTTTGTAACAAGTGCTATGAAATGTGTGATTTATAATTAATTGTTGACTTTTATCTTTACGTTTTTTCCAACTATTTAAACTATCACAACAAACGAGTGTTCTAAAAAAATGTAAACCGTGGTGGTCAAGTTTCGGCCTAGACATTAAAAAGCGTAAAAAAAAA
>CAIGRB010075859.1:0-32734 GCA_903798255.1 Fraxinus quadrangulata
GTAAAAAGGTAATAGGAAATAAATAGGTTTTCGGAGTTAAGTGTGATACTGAATGGAGAGTATTGAAGCACAAAGTAAGACTTGTTGCTAAAGGATTCTTGCAGACCTCAGGTGTGGATTATCATGAAACTTTCAGTCCAATCATAAAGGCCTCAACTCTGAGAATAATCCTTGCTCTTGCAATCTCTAAGAATTGGAGTATCAGACAAGTTGACATTAACAATGCCTTCTTGAACGGGAAACTTGAATAAGAGGTCTATATGAGGCAGCCAGATGGTTTCATTGACAAGGCAAGACCTACTTTTGTCTGCAAACTTAAAAGAGCACTATATGGACTCAAGCAAGCACCCAGAGCATGGTATGAGAAGCTGAAGAAGATCTTTTTGGACTGGAAGTTCTCAAAGTCAAAGGCAGATAGCTCACTGTTTTTTACATGAATCAGAAGCAAGTAATTTTTGCCTTGGTATATGTTGATGATATAGTGATTACAGGCAATGATCAGAAAATGCTGCCGGACTTTGTTGATAACTTAAATTCCAAGTTTGCTCTGAAAGACATGGGAGAGTTACATAAATTTTTGGGAATTGAGGTTAGAAGAGAAGAATCAGGTATGCATCTAACTCAAGTCAAGTACACAAGAGACCTACTGGAAAGATTTAATCTTGAACATGTCAAACCATGTGCAACACCTATGACAATAGGCAAGATTATCTCCAGAAGTGATGGTGAAAAATTGGCAGATCCCTCTCTGTATAGGAGTGCTATAGGTGGATTGCAATAGTTGGCTCACACACGGCCAGATATAACCTTTGCAGTTAACAAAATGAGTCAATTCTTGCAAGCACCTTTAGACATTCATTGGAAGGCAGTTAAGAGACTTTCAGGTATCTAAAGGGGACTATTGATCAAGGATTATGGATTCAAAGGGCTAACAGAATTCATATTACTGGTTTTGCTGATGAAGATTGGGCATCATGCCCTGATGATAGAAGGTCAACAACTGGTTATTGTATCTACTTAGGAGACACATTAGTGGCTTGGTCTTCGAAGAAACAACACGTTGTGGCTAGGTCCAGCACTGAGTCATAATATAGAGCCTTAGCACAAGCAACAGCTGAAATAACTTGGATCGAAACACTGCTCAAAGAAATCAAATTACACCTTACTTCTCCTTCTATACTTTGGTGTGACAATCTTAGTGCAAGTACTTTAATTTCAAACCCAGTCTACCATGCCAGAACTAAGCACATTGAGCTGGATATACGCTTTGTCAGAGACAAAGTTCTTGAAGGAAAGCTGAACATTCAATATGTTCCATCGTCTGATCAAATTGCTGACCTGCTTACCAAGCCCCTCTCACAAACCAGGTTTCTATTTATAAAAAGCAAGCTGGGAGTTAAAGACTAAACTCCAGTTTGAGGGGGAATGTTAAAATTGTGAACTCACACCTGAGGATTACAAATTCTGCTCGCGTAATGGCTGGCTGAATTCATCTTCCTGATGCTGATGCTAATGTGCACCTAATTCACCTTCCTGATGCTGATGCTAATGTGTACCTGTGGTCCCAAGTTTTTCTGTTTCAACTGTATTATATTCTCACGTGTATTGCACACACAATTATACAATTCTTACTTGCTCAACACTCCAATATACAATATAAATTGTATCACAACTTATGTAATTTAATATATATGAATATAATCAATTCAGAACTCTTTCATCCCTATCAATCTTAGCTTCTTCAATTCTATCAAATTTTAACTGGGAAGTAAGGATTTGATGGTGGAGATGATTCTTCGGAAGTAGTGTCGGGAAAGGATGGCAGCATCTTCGTTGTATGGCGCGGTGCTGGTGGCATTGTATGGTGGTGGGTGTAGTTAGTGGTAAGAAGATGATGGTTACTCATTATTATTTTTTTGGCTTTTTTTCTATTTTTTAAATCTTTTCATTTGACGAAATTGTTTCTTTTAAATAAGAAAAAAGCAAGAGTAATTGCATTGCACGCACAAAACTAAAGGTCTTTTAGACTAAATTCATCCCAAAAGGATCAATTGTGTCGAGAATGCAAATGGTTGGGATGGTTAATGCCAAGATTTGGAAGTTTGGACCAAAACGCAAGATGAGCAAAGGTTTGAGACAATTTGCACCAATTTCCCTGAATCTTATATTAATTTCACTAGCAGCTGAAGAATGTAAGAAATTTCAAAATGATCATTAAAATATTTCTCTTACTTAGTTTATGTTGGGGATTGAACCAGTAATACAACAAACAGCGGAAACAACTTCAATCACTCAGATTGTGCAGAATTAAAATGGCAGTAATAATATTCAACTCCAATAACTCACACTCACACACACTATAAGAAATTAAATAATTGAACACAATGATTTGTTCACTAGGGAAACCCTTCAGTGTGAAAGAAAAACCCCGGTACCTAGTTCAGTAAAAGTTTTTCACTATAAAAATAATGAGATATACAGTTAACATCTCTAGAACACACTCCAGAGACTACCAATACATCAAAAACGTATATAATTTTTGGATATCAACAACAATATCATCATAAAACAAATACACTCTATAACAAGAAGAAATCTCACAAAGATGTGTGTAAACCCCAGAGAAATGAAGAGGAATCTGGATGATCAGCTCCGGTCAAAACGTAGCCTTCTTCGTCAGGAACAACATATTGAAATTTCAATTTAATTGGACTACAAATGAACCTCCGATCTTTGACAAGAAGAGTCGAAACCCCTCTCTCTCTCTCTCTCTCTCATTTTCTCTCTGTCTCATTCAGCAGAAGCCGTCTCTACGTCTTTATCAATTTGTTCTTGCTATATTAAATTGGTTTTGGGCCTAAGGGAGAAAGGCCCACTTACCAATTTAATGGGTTCCCTCACGTGGAGGGAATACCCAACAGTTTGTAACGATTTCACTATTAAAGTGCCATAATGGAGAAGAGTCCGAGTTGATTTGTGTCCTACAAAAATGGAGTCCATTCTTATCCTAAAACCAGCACATTCCAAGAATTTTTGACGTGGATTTAGCTTTCGTCCACAAAGTCTTCAATATTTTGTATTTCGATTGACATTTGGCACCCTAATTTGAAGATTGGAGAAAATCAACGTTGGGGGACTTGGGGGTTAAGTCTTTTGAAATAATAGAGGTGAGTAAAATAAATGAATAAAAACGCTCTATTCCCATCAATTTTACTTCATCCATAGCGATTAATGCTTACGCTTGGCAAGAAATAAAGTAGGTTTGTTCATATCAAAATTAAATTATTTTTTCATATAAAAAAAATTTAATTATTTTTATAATTGAGTGATCTTTTATGAAATCTTAACAAAAGTTAATGACTAATAATGTAAGATGAATACTACAATGACCAAAATGAGAGCAATGTTATCAATTAAGGCTACTTCTTCGTATTTCGTCGAGAGTCTGAAAAGTATACATATCACAATATTGTTGATTGACAATTAAACTACTAAACCCATTAGAATTGAAGAATAATTTTAATTCAAACGTTACATCAAGAAAAATCTAAAATTGTGTCGTGACATGGAAAAAAATGATCCATTTCTAAGAATTTCATAAAATTAACTTCATATTTTAAAAATTTTAAAATCAATATAGAATTTTGATTGAATTATAATCGATTTTGACATCGAAATAGAGTTAGATTTGATTAGTTTACAAAAAGAGGTGGACTATTTATCTAAAATATTTTTAAAGGCTATTTTCAACTACGTACAAACTACAAAGGCCTTTTATAAAATTCGCCTAATATATATACACACATAAAATTACGACAAAAATAACTATTGAATTATGGCGCACGGAGGCTACGGCAAGCGCAGACTTGCCGACCGCCAAGTGGCGGGTGGGCGGCGGCCGAAATCCCTAGCTGTCGATAAGAAGCCCAAACCCAAAGCGAAGGCCGTCTCTCTCAAAAACCAAATTCGATCTATTGAACGCATGCTCCGCAAAGTACTCACTACCTCCTTAACTTTACCAATTATACCCATATAAAATGCATATGAATGTAAACGTGCTAGTTTGTGTAATTTTATGTATGTATTGGCTGTATGGAAAATTTGGTGTTCAATTGGTGTATGTAGAAGTGGCTGGTTCCTTTTAAGTTGATTAATGTTCAAGTGCGGAAGCGTAGCGTGCAACTTTATATTTGCTGTTGCTTCTTAATTAGGTTAAAATGAATGGTCCTCTTTTTTTTTTTTTTTTAAATGTTGCATTGGATTTGAGTTAAAATTGCATTAACTTCTCTTAATATTTGTAATAAACAATTGGATTTTTTTGTATCCACGGCGATACCCATTTTCCTAATATTATAACTACATATTAGCTTTGCAGCTAATTATTAGATTCATTATATATAAGTTCAAGAAAATAAGTAGTTGTAAGTTAGTTTTATTTATGAAAAGGGAGGATAAAATAAGCAAATAACACTTAAAAGTGGTTCCTGACATGGAGTGTGAAGTTGTTCCTGGATGCTCATAGATGGAAAGGATGTTATTAGAGATTTGGTGAAAGACCATGGAACTTCCCTAACTTATCAAAAATATGGACAATTTTTAATTGTTACTTTTTTCCTTTCAGAGTTTGATCTTGTTCTTGATTGCAACATTAATACTGTGTTTAAAGGAATGGCAGGGTAATGGAGTTGGAACTTGTTAAGAATTTATAAGTCTCGAAGGCTTGATTATATTGTAATTTTTATTGACTGTTACCCAAACATCGATTCAATTTTTGTGTTTGAGATCAAAATTTAAGCTGTTAAAAAGGAATTCTTTATATTTATATCTTTTGTTTGCAAAAGGAAAAGAACTAATTTTTTATACTAAATGTACCTGTAATTGTTAGCGTATGTTGTAGTTTGTATTGACTGTTACCCAAACATTGATTCACTTTTGTGTTTGAGATCAAATTTAAGCTGTTAAAAAGGAATTCTTTCTATTTATCTTTTGTTTGCAAAAGGAAAAGAACTAATTTTTTATACTAAATGTACCTGTAATTGTTGGCGACCATTCTGATTATAATTTTTAGTGTCTCTCTCTTATCCCTGTAATTTTCTTGATCTCCTTATACCTCTTATTTTCATTTCCAGATAAGAAAAAGTTGTAGTAATATTGTCTGTGAAACATGTTTACTTTCTTGAATTGGGTTGGCTTTTGTATAGTCCTTCCAATTGGTTTTGCTTTTATACTAAGGTTGTATCTGTTGCTTCGAACTGTTATCGATTTTCCAATGCATGACATCATAGTTGGTTACTAACCTAACATGCAGGATTTGCCCACTGAAGTCAAAGAAGCGCAACAGAAGAAGTTAGAAGAACTCAAGAAACAACAAGAGATACACAACCAGCTGGCAGTGGAGCGTAAAATATTCTTGCGTAACAGAAAGATAAAATTTTTTGGTAACTAGTAGCTCTATTAGGATTATGCAGTTTGTTTTATGTTCATATGTATTTGCTACTGTATATGTTGATGATTGATGTGACTCGACGTTTAAATTTGCATGGCTAGAGAGAAGAAAAATAGAGCGAAGGATAAGACGTTTGGAAAAACAGCAACGTGCTTCATCTGGTCAAGCCCAGGAAACTGATATTACCCAGCAACTTTCTAAACTGAAAGAAGATCTTGAATATGTTAGAGTAAGCTGCAAACCATATTGCTGTATGCACTTAATGCTCCTGTTTTCAATTTTTAGTATTGCGGTTGATTCATTTACTATCCCGAGATCTTCTTCTACATACATGTTTTTTCTCTTTTGTTCAAATCAGCAGCTTTAGATACTTGGTGTTATAGACTAATCTGAGTTGTAAATACTTTATTTGGATAAAAGAAGAGCAGCCGGCCATCTTATTCCCTGCTGTGAGAGAGAGAGAGAGAGTTGTGCATGGCCTGTGGGCAAACAGGAAAAGCTTGAAATGGGTGGGTAGAATATTAAATCCTTGCAATATCTTTTAGCTCTTGTTTGAGCCCCATTCTTTTAGAACTCATTGTTTTCAAAGCTCATTTTCAGTCACACATTCTCCAAATAAAATATTTTTACACATGCCCAAAACTTTTTCCTACTTTTAAACCACACATTCTTCAAAATATTACTATTACAAAATCGATTTTCCTAAAAAATGGGGCTCAAACAACCCTATTTTGTTTGCCTGGATCAAGAAAGTTGTTGCATGGAGTTTATTGGAGATTGAACTGCGTGGCTGTTTAAAATTTTTTGCATACTTACTGATGATGCCAATATACAAACAGTGGAAGGCATAGTTTTGTGTAGGAATTTGCATAAATTTAGATTTAAGTATGCATTTGGTTAATTTCCAAATTATGTCTGCATATTTAATTGCTGAAGAGCGTTACTTGTAATTAATTGCAGTTCTTCCCGAAGACAGAGAAATATGTTTCATTATTTATGGGAGGTGATGAAACTGAGGTTGTAGAGAAAAGAAATAAATTGCGCAGACAGATTAAGGACAATCTAATTAGCGCTGCAGCAAGTGGGAAGGATCTGGAAGGTACTATCCATTTTTCTTCTTATATCATTGATTCACCTAACTCTAGCCTGATTAATTTTATCGCTGAGACTATTTCTTTTCTTGATAAGAATTGCTTGTTAGTCTAAAATCATTTACTCATGGAAGCTTATGTGATTCTTGACCATTGAGTAACTTTAGAAGTGTTGTCATAGGTTAACGATGTGATCCTTCCTTATAATTTATAACATGTTAAATATGTAGGTCTCAAATTAGTTATCAAGAGTGAGATCGAACATATAACCTAACAAATTTAACAGTTTTTTAAATGAGTACATCGAATTAAACCACATTATAAAATATTACATAGAATAATGAGAGGGAAAATAGTGAGGGATAATGGAAATACTCCATCCTGGCTTTGGCTCGCTGCTACTTGGGCCTGAATGGATGAACATGCAACCTAATAAATTTTTAACAGTTTTTAATTGAGTATATCGAATTAAACCACATATTTAAATATAGCATAGAACATTGAGAGAGAAGATAGTAAAGGATAATGGAAATACTCCCTCCTGTCTTTAACTCGGAGCTATCTGGGCCTGAATTGATGAACACCTAGATTTTTCGTATGCAATATCTGCCGATTAAACTTATCCTTTACCCATTGTTATAGTCATACTTTCTGTTTTATAGATCCCAATAAGAAAGTTAAGTTTCAAAAACCAAGTCATATTTTCGTTGTTTAATCATTTCGGAGATGATGTCATAGGGTCGTGATTGAATCAGGTGCACAGCACATAGACTTCTGCACCTATTTTACAAGCACATACAATGAAATTGCTTGCTTGCTTGACGAATGTGACCATGTATCCTTCCTCTTGTAATTGTGTGTGGCATTTTACTTTGATTAGAAGATGAAATCACCAAGTTCCCTTCTTTTATGTGGTAATACTGTATTGATTTTATTGGATGGAAAAGGTGGCAGAAAAGTTGATAAGAATATTGTGCAAGTACATTTATAGTTTCCAAAAGCGCCCCTGATTTTCAGACTAGGGAGTGGTAGAAAAAAGGATAGGCAATAATCATCTAAAAACCTGAATGAGGGTGAAGTGTTTGATAGTGAATCTCTCTCATCATTTTGAACTTGTTGGAAATTGTATGTAAAATATCAGAAGTCACTTTGATCTTCGTATTAAACTTAAGAAGGCATTTGTTAAGATTTGTTGTACTATTGAAAGCCAACGAGCCTAATCTTTTCCTAGACACTTGCAATGCCTCTTCTTTTCCTTTCCTAGACACTTCTTTAATTCTCTCTTGTCGCAATCTGGAAACTTTAAAATTGAGAGAGGGAGTCAATAAACCTGAGATATGATAGCAAGAGGAAAATGAATCAAACAAATACCCATACATTTGCAGAAATATGTGAATGATGATGTCATGAGTTGCTCTTTTTCTTATCAACAGTACAGTATCCTCATATAATTGTTTAAAATTTTAGAGATGCATATAGACAAATTTTGAGGCTGCCAGTTACTACATGTCTTATCAGAGGTTTCCAAATTGTTAGTCCAACCAGAGCTTGGTATCCACAGGGGGGAGAGTTTGTTCTGTCATTCACGCATGACTTGTTATATTTCTTATTTTAGTGTCTTTTTCTTTTTGTTAAATGGTCAACTCTTATGTCTTTTTGTTTGGACTCATGCAACAGAGACTGGGAGTGAGGATGATGGGCTCTTGGAACTAAGTGATGACGATTTCTTCTTAAATGGAAGCTCAAGTGATGATGCTGAAGCAGACGATGAGTGGACAGATAAAAGCACAAGGTACATATTTCAACTGTCAAGAGACAACTATAGTTTATTTCTGATTGCAAGTGATCTCTTAAGAACTGCCTCAGTATATCTAATTTAATATTGGACATAGGTTGTGTTCAGCTAAGCTAAAAAGTTAAAAAGTTCTTCTATATATTCTGTCAAAATCAAACATTAATTTCAATCACACATTTATAAGTGCTACCCAGTTATTATCCACACATTTTGTGGACATGGTACTATTTTTCCTAAGAAGTTTTTAATAAGCTTACCCGAACAGAGGCATAGAGACGTCACAGAAATTTATTTCTCATTTTCAAATGTGTTGGCTGTTGAGCTGGTCCACCTCTTAAGCTTGTCTTGTAGAACATCTCTAGTAGCTTAAACCTTTTCAAATGCAAATGTGCATGGGTTCAATTGCTTGGCTGAGTCTCGTATTACGAGAAAAAGGTAATGTTTCATCGAAACACCATTGAATTCTGTTGTAATACCTGACGGTTAGTTTGGTGAATTTTGAGTGCATTAAATTAATTAACTATTTAGATCTCACCTTTAATGAGCATTGAGAATTTAATTTTAAAATACCCATTTTCCTTCTGAAACTTTCTTCTTGATTCAACTGGTATCAACAGAGACTTTCCATTTTGTCTTCAGGGAACAAGCTTCTAGTGCTTCTGGTAAAGCAACATCTGGGATGTCCAGTGATGAAAGAACTCAGGTTTTTAGTTTAGTTTTCGTATGTTCTGCTCTAAGATTAGGCGTTTAAGTGATATACCTTTCCATTTTAACCTTCTCTTGATATATTTATGCAGAGACAGATTTCAGCTCGTGCTCTAATGCCTCCTCCCGGACCATCTTTCAAGTCAGTTCCTACTTCGCTTAAAGATAAAACTAAAGTCGGAGGATCTTCAAGTAAGAAGGCATACATACGTAAAGCTGATGTATCAACATCCAGCAACTCATCCAACAGCATTGGTAGATCTTCGTTCAGAAAGCGAGGTCCCGTGGAGTCAAACACAGGCAACAGCGGTAATCTAAGTTCCAACTCAGACGCTCGAAAACCCAGAAGAAAAAGGAGGCCTAAGAAGAAAAAGCAACAAGTGGGGTAGTTTTGACTGCAATATGTGACACTTTATTGTGATGTTGTTTCAATTGTTGTTTCCTTTTTTTCTCAACTTTTGCTCAGAATTTTAAGTCCCTCTTACGTTATTTGGTTATTTTTTGATATTTCGTAACCGAGCAACCATGTTGTTTAAGTTACTTGTTATGTTTTTCCAATTACAATTATGTTTCTTGAATCCTAAAAATTTATTTACTTTGATTTTGCATACATTTCCATCTTCTGTGCATTTGACTGGACTCCAGATAATTTGGTTTTGTTGTAACTTGTACTAAATGGATTCATGTTATTGTTAACCTTAAAAGTTCCCAAATAAACTTAAATTGGTTATATATTGAAAACAGGAATTGAACTTTATGACATCAAGTCTTCAGTTGTTATTTAGCTCCCGTTTGACAATCATTATTTCAAAATTCTTTTTTCTATATATTCATTTTCAATCATATATTTATATAATAAAATATTTTATACGTAAATTTCAAAATTTTTCCCTACTTTTTAATCACACATTCTTCTAAAAAATCACCATTTAAAACTTTATTTTACTAATCAATTGATCAAAGATTCAAATCATGAATAGAAATTTAGGGATACATATATGGTATATGGTATGTTTGGAAATGTGGATAGAAAAGAGAGAAAAACTAAGCTGAAAAAAAAAAAAAAAAAAAAATCTATCATACTGCCTAGTGTGATTTTAATGCTACATTTCAAATCTACACTTAATTCTTTATAGTTTCTCATCTCAGAGCTTGCCAAAGTCGAAACATGTACACCAGAATTGATGTCGTGAATTTGTTGCCCCTTCAATATGTTTAGACAACATTGGCATATAACATTTCTTAGCAAATGAAAAGATGTCAAAATGTAATGTATCGATGTGTCAAAAAATATGTTTCTTTTCATGACTACAAATCTCAACTCATACACCATTGCCTAGGAAATTTCATCCTAACATGCTAGTTACTTGAGAATTAAAACTGCAGAAGGCTAAATCAAACTTAGCACACAAAATCTAAGTCACCAATTAACCTTAAATTATTAATTAATTTCACTTCCTCCCTCTCCCCCCAAAAAAATGTCCGCTTTTATAATACAGGGCTCCAAATGGTGCTTATCGATCACTGTGATGTGACATTATAATTAAAATGATAAATCAATTCAAATAATCTAAATATTATGTCACGATTTATGGATAAAAATGTACTATGAATAGCATTATTCATAATCAAATGATAATTATCTCGTATACTCCGTATAATATTTTTAAAAAATCAATGCCCACAGAGCTCAAAGATTTTCTTCACTGCTCGAAAAGATTCTCAAAATATAAAAATTTATCAATAGTATATCATGCCCACCAACTGGCTAGCATGATGATTTGGAATGACTTTGGATGCTCTGTCTCAAAGTAATACCACATTAAATAATCATACTCACATTAAAATTTGCAAATGGAATCTTTCTGTCTCACATTTTTAATGGTTGCTGATATTCAAATATTTTACCTTTTTATGGTTAAATTTTTTTTTTTCCTTTGATTTGGAGAATACTTCATTCTCTTTGTGGTAGGGAATGGTCTTTGAAGGGAGGAATTGTCTCAATTCATGATAGGTTTAATAACAGCATTTGAAAATATATTCAATTTATCTTAGTAATCGTGCTATCGAGATTTTTTTTTTTTTTTTTTTTTTNTTATTATTATTTTTTTTTTCCCTTTACATATATCTTTCTAAAATAATTAGCTTGACAAAAAAAAAATGTTAGCATCTTTGTATGTTTTGGTTAATTTGATGAATTTATCACAAGCAAAACATTAACACAAAATGTTTCTTGCTATAATTGTATCAAGAAAAACTGTAATTTACTATTGTCCCCTGGAGAAAACTGTTTGGTACAAGAAAATTTCAAATTTGAGGTTCTTTTGGAACCAAATCTGTGATAACATTTTTTGTTTCTGTCATATGAACAGATGATTCGTGCACCAGAACCTAGGCGGTTGCTTCTGATCCTCTCATAATTCTGAGTCTCTTGCAGGTTGACATGAACATGCTGCACAAAACATATGATTAACAAAATGAGTAATCGGGTTTTTGGTAACATAGATTGTACAGTACTAAACAATATTATGAAATTAAAAGCAGTAAGTCGGTCCGGTCGAGACACTTACTCCCATGGAACATCTCCAACAAGCATCAAATCACCATCTTTATCTTCATAAGCTGGCGCATATTCAGATCCTTTGTAGCCTTCCCTTTCTGAGTACTCCCCTGTTGAGGTACAACCAAACCTTACATTCATTAGAACAAGTAGAAAAATAACAGAAGGGGAATACAATCGACCCAATTTCGATCATCTGGGTAGGTTGTAGCAAAAGAAGCAAGTACGTGTGAGATTTTATTCTTATACCTAAGCGTAAAATAGCTCAACCCACACCCTACTGTAAAATAACATAATTAAGAATAATAAAGTCAATAATATCCTACCTATAGTGAGTTTGAACATGTTTTCCAAAGCCTTGAGGAGTTCTTGATATCCCTTGTAAATTTTCAGATCTATTTTTCTGAGATAAGGGGCTCCATCCATGCTTACTTTTACATAATTCCCAGTTTCAGCTTCTGTCCTTTTGGGTTGGACAACATTTTTTCGGTAGGATCTCACCGGTGGCCAGCCAACAATCTGCGACCTGCGTACATATATCATGTTAATAGTTGTTCATGTTCAGTATAAGAGTTATTTCCTCTTTGCCACTATTACATTTTCAGTATAATAAAGAATTAAAGTACAAGTGGCCTTAAACTTCTCTATCTATCTCAAAAATTGCATCCTATAATTCTTTACCTGGCATGAATATTAGGATTACCTAATAAATGTAACGAATACTCGATAGTGACTTACTTGGATGCAGGTGCAGTTTCACCGTCTCCGGCTTTGGCATCGGACTTTCCCTTTAATAATTCACTGTCCTCGACCAATTCATTCGCGGCTCGCTTGTTATTCTTAGAAGTAGTTTCATCTGTACCCGGCAATCCCAATCTGAGTTCAGTTGCCTTCAAATTAAGGTCATTTTCATGGCTCATTACACCTTCCATTTCCCAAATCCTATAATTTTTTTCCAATGACTGTTACTTGGAGGGGTCAAGAAATGCTTTTGCTGATATGGGTTTGTGGGAGAAGTGTTAAAAACACAAACCAAAGGTGTTTTATATTCAAGAGAAGAAATTAAGGATTTGTTTTTTAATCAAGCTCATGAATTTGGGACAAAGAAAGTAAAGGTGCCGGCAGAAGTAGCAGCAGCTTTAAGGCAAGTGCTCCTACATTCAGGGGACAAGAAAGGGACAAGCTCAGCCGCCCATATAGAATACTTTAAGAGGAATCAAAGTAGAAACGGTCAAGCTGTGGTTTGGGGGTTGTGGAAGTTAATTGGGGTGTGGTGAACATCCTTTTCCCGATTCGATATGACTTTGAGTGTTTCTAGGTGTGATAGTTAGGTGTGGTAGATATCTTTTCTTCAAAGGGGGTATTCACTTCGATTATTTCAGGATGTGGAAGTTAAATAAAGTGTGATGAACATCTTTTCCCCGATGGGAAATTACTTCGACTAGTTGGGGTTGTAATATCCTTTTTTGACTGGGTATGATTTCAACTATTTCGTACCGTGGAAGTTAACCCGGGTGCATAGAACTTTTTTTGTTCCGATTGTGTATGACTTTGACTATTTCGGGGTTGTGGAAGTTAACTCGCGTGGGTGAACATCATTTTTGATTGGATATGACTTTGACTACATAAATTAGGTGTAGTCTAGATCAACGTATTTTGTTAGTTAACATGACGACAAGGAGTGGCTAGGTGCGCAAGCAAATCGAAATTAGTGATTAAATTGCAATAAATTGAAGACGAATGACATGGATGCTACTCCACTCAAACTTTGGCAACCCTTAATGCATTTGATTCTATTTAATTTGCAATTCTCACGTTGAGAAATGCATCAAACAAATTACGTGCAAGTATTTTCAAGATAAAACTGTCATGTTCACCATTTTGACCCTAGTTAGTCCCACTTCTCGTTCTCAAACTCACGGGACTTTCAAGTAGTAAGGTCATAATCAATCAGAATCACAAGTAATTTTTTGGAGTAAATTAATGTCAAAAACAAACTAGTTAAAGATATACAATCCAACATCTAACACGCGCGCAAACAAATTTCTTGTAATTACTTCATCATGAGAAAACAAACCAGTACAATGTTGGACCACGTTTTGCTGTCTATGGTTGTGTTGGGATATCCTTGTTTCTTTCATTATTGATTGAATTAAGAACAATCCGTGAGAAATAAATATAAGGTTAGCTAGAATTTGAAATTTGCCAGATTCAGCCAGTGATACACAACAAACAAATTGACAGAACATCATCATGTTTAGTTTAGATGCCATATTTGAGGTTCTTGTCCACAAAAAAAATTTCAAGGTTTGGTTTTGAAATGACTCATCAAGTGGAGTTGAAATCAAGTTTTGAGTTGGCATGTTGGGTGTGGAAGATTTGACCAGGCACCTAGCAAAATCCACATTGATTTCGTGAATGTTAGCAACTGTCTGAAGGAGACATTCGCCTTCCACCTAATAAAATGCTTTTCAATTTTATTTGACAATGATGTACCACATCGGATGATGATCATTAGCATTGCTGATGAATAGCATTACTCATAAATTAATCTAAACATTATTGAAAAGGAAAAAAAATAAAAATTAGCGACTAGAGCCTAGAAGTGCCTCCTAGCGCTGCTAGGGTTGGAGGAGTAAATAGGAGAAAGAGTTGGAGTATAAGCAAGGACGCTAGAGCCCAACTCGTAGCTCATGGCTTAGCGGTGTAGCCTCGTTGCGAACTGTATTAAATACCTCATCCCTGACTAGTTAGAAATTAGAGGGATTGAGTTCGGACAATTAGATAGCTACTTGACTAGATTAGTAATACGTATATAAATAGTTTTTCTACTGTTCGACTGTACATTAATTGTCTTCTATCTAATATAATCTTATATTGGATAGGTTAATTAAATAGTATGCTAGACAAAATTTAAAACTTTTTTTTTTTGTATCATTCCGTACGGTGTTTTATCAAATCAAACTAGGTTTTAAAGTTAAATAGAAAATTAGACATAATTATTAGGTGCAAATATATCCTAATTTTGAACAAGGTCACTGAGAATTTTTTTACTTTGAATACAAAACCCTTTAATCATCCACTTTATGTTAAAGAGATTAATAAGATTTAACAGTTGAAGCGAAATGACATGTATAATAAGTACATAACCAACTTTAATTTCTTATGTTCAAATAAGCATGGAGTGTAAATGGAAAGGTATAAAAGAGTGGAATTATGTTCACATTACTTTTACGTAGGATGGTCGACCACGAGACACAAAATTGCATAATACAGTTATAATTTAAAAGATTGTTTCGCTTAAGGTGATTTATCTCGAAAGTTGATAACCCGTAATAGTTTAGATTGGCATAGTCTATCCTATGTCTAAGTTGTCCGGACTTATTCTTGCCAAGATAAATTAGCTTATACTCCTCAACCCGACTCATTTCGTCTCGTGCTTGAGCAATTGGATCGTGTGGGATAATCGACCTTGAGTCTAAATATAATTGTATCCAATAAATAAACTTTGAAGATCTTACTTGACATCGTCTATAGATAACCGACAACTTCACATGATCTATCCTATTTACATATTACCCCATGAAAAATTGTTGGATGTACTCCAAAATTGAGTTGTAACTTTAGTAAATATATATATATTATTTTTATTATCATCATTATGCCCAACACGCGTAGTGCTGGACGTGTGGGGTCCAAATTCACACGGAGTGTATAATTGGCTGTTTCGTTTTATGTGGGCCCCAACCATGATATCTGGGGACTGGGAACAAGACATCAATAACCTTGTAATTTTGCCGGCTTCTGGTTGTCACGAACTTTGCAAATTATAGCTGTTGATCTTGCCACGTACTTACCCCAAACACCATATATAAATGTATTTAATTTTGACCCCATTTTTTATACTATAGACTGCACAGATTTATCAGGAAATTGTGATATATGGTCGGTTGATTCGGCTACTTTTCCGCGACGACTTTTGATCAAATTTAAGTAAAAACTTTAAAAAAATGACAATACCCATTTCCTCTCCATTTCGAACGTTGAGAATTTGAAAATTTTACCATTTCTTGTTTTTAAATGTTTCTTCATCTTTTCCATCTCCATATCCTTTCCATCGTCATTCTTCAAGATTTTTACATCCATCTTCATCTCCATATTCAAGATTTCTCCTTTTTTGCTTATAATATTCATGGATAATATGTTTTTAGCTTTAATATTCAAAGATTTAAACAAAAATTCTTTTATTATACTGAAGAAATCTAAATTTGTGAAGAAAACACAACATATCTGTCATATGTTAATGAGGTCTAAGGGATCTAGATGATCTGGGGTTCGAGGAGTCCGCGGGGAGAAATCCTAGTTTTTATTTTTGAAATGAGGGGTATGTTTATCTTTAATTTTAAAAAGGTCATTGTGGTGAATAATTAATAAGTTAGACCTAGAGTTGGCAACCGAGTCAAGCGGCTCGTCGGCTCGGTCGCTCGGCTAGACAAAAACGAGTTCGAGCACGAGCATGAGCCGAGCAGAGCAGGTCGACTCGCTAGACGAGCAGCTCGACGAGCTTTTTTTAACGACCCACAAGCCGGCTCGTTACCAGTGACCATAACGGTCAATGAATTCAGTGACCGTTCTGGTCACCAGTGACCGTTTCACACATTATTTTTATTTTTATTTTATTTTCTTTCATATAAATATCCATCTATTACAACATATTTTCCCACCAAACTTACTATCAATCTCTCATTCTCTATTTTAATTTTTACAATTTATTTACAAATCATTATCATCATTCTATAATCTATACATTATTCTTCTATATTTTATTTTTACATTGTCGAGTTATAATTTTAATTTTGCAATTTATTTTTCTACACTACTACATAATCTTCATTCATTTCTCAATTCTACTTATAGTCTTCAACATTCAAATTCAATTATTCACAAATGGATCCACGATCGTTTGTGGAAAACTTATTCGGTGTCGCAGGCGAAACACCTGCCCAAAGTCAATTTGAGAATGAATTCGCCGGTCTAAATGAATTACACATTCCAGAAAATATTCAAGATTTCGACGTTCATGAAGGTAGTCATCCAATTGATTTGGATGACATTGTTGATGTTGATGCTAGTCATCCAATTGATTTGGTACGGGATGATGAACATGTATTAGATATTCCCGATCCAAGAGGAAAGAGAAAGGGGAAGAATCAGATAAAATATTGGGACAATTTTAAATTGATTTAAACTGGTTATGTGATCGATGGAGTTTCAGAAATCAAAACATCATGTAAATACTGTCAACAACGATTGACATGGAAAAAAGGCATTGGAACAACCCAACTCAACCGTCACTACAAAACATGTGCGGGCAAACATAGGCTTCTTCCAGCTGGTCAAACACAATTACATTTTGGAAGTCCAGGCGCCGGTACTACTACTACACCACTTTCTACGTGGATGTATTTGGAGGAGAAAGCTCGAACGAGAAAGGTGAAGTTCATTGTCGCGACGAAGTTGCCACTAGCAATAGCAGACAACCAACATTTTATTTCCTACGTCAAATAATATTTTCAATTGAGGTACGTTGGGGTAAGTCGAAATACTTTTCGTTCTGATACAATTGAATATTTTATTAATTCAAAGAAACTATTGATTGCGGATTTAGAAAAATATGAGGGTGTGATCTTTAACTTCAGATATGTGGGAAGATATTAATAAGATAGGTTATATAGCTGCAACTGTACACTATATAGATCCACTTTGAGTCATACATAAAAAAATTATTGCTTTTAAAATTGTTGAGTACCCGTAAAATGCTCAAACTATATTTAATGATATTATGTTAATAATTAAATAATATAAATGCGAGAGTACAATTCGTTCTTTTACGTTCGACAACGCTACTGTAAATAAGGTTGTTATTGATAAATTGCATAGAGTACTTCAACCCGATTTCGGTTATTATTTATTTCATATTCGATGTGTGTGCCATATTTTTAATTTAATAGTATAAGACGGTTTAAAACATGTTAAGGATGAAATTAACCGAATTAAGAATGCACTTATATATATCACTATTACACCTAGTAGATAACAAACATTTGAGGAATTTTGTGAGTAAGATGGGAATATGAATACAAAATATTTATTACTGACGTAGGTCATAGATGNTTATAGAAATTTAGAACAAACATTATGTGAAATATATGAAGTATATATTTCACGAATGGGTACACATATTACTCGTGTATCCTTTGGCTCTACGACTACTACTCCCATTACTATAGGATATTATTGACATATGGTTGATTATAACAAACAAGCCAATATTATTTCTAACAATTGATTTTAAGTGATGATAGTTCAACGTTGAAATTAATAAAGCATTGACAAAATCAACACATTATAAATCGGACTCGAAATGAAAAACAAAGTGAAAGTTAAGCATTCAAGTCAAATCATTCAAGACGATAGCGATTTGTATGCAACGATCGAATGGAAATTAAAGATTTGCAAAAGAAGCAAATCAAAATATAAGTCAAAAGAACGACATTGTACAATCATATGTAAAGGTAAAATATTTTAATACTTGACAATGAATCAAGACGAGCTCAAGTTTTGGTTTTACGATCGAAAAATTACGACAAAAATGTTTTACTCGTAAAATATATTTTCAAAAATAAAAATCGAAATATGTATTTTTAAAATATAACAAATATCTTGAAAAACATATTTAAACGTCCATCAAGCTCTTAAATTTGTCAAAAATTAAAACGAGAACGTTTCGAGTCAAAAGAGTTGTCCCGGATGTTCGGTACACCAAACCGAACGTCCGGTATGGTTGTTTTGGCTCAACCGGTCAATAATTCAACTGTTCTAATTTTCTGACAAAAACGGCTACTTAACCGTCTCGCAAAGTTTTTGACGATTTTTCACCTATAAATATCAACTCCGTTTGCATTTAGTTTTAACCTTTTTTAGAGCAATAAGTGAACATTTATTGAGATAAATCATTGATCTTCATTATTTATTCATCCTCGTAAATTAATTTACACTTGAAAAATTTTTGATCATTCTAAACTTAGAAAATTAATTTTTATCAAAGTTTTTCAAATCAAACACTTTAACCATATTCATTGCTTCTATTAAAGTGTTTGCCTTTTTCTGTTTTTGTTCTTAACTTTGAATCTATTATTCATTAAGAAGAGAATATTTCACTTGTAAACTCATTTTGAATTGTGGGTCATATTGAGGTCCTGTAAGGCTCAATAGTGTGGGTCATATTGAGGTCTCGTAAAGCTCAATAGCGTGGGTCGTGTTGAGGTCCCGGAAAGCTCAACGTTGTAAAAGGATCGGTACTCCTTGGTTGTAAGTTACCGAAAGTGTTGTAAACGATTGGATTGCACCATAAGTCAATCAACATAGAGAAAAATGCATTGCTCATGCCGGAAAGCTTGGTAACGAAGGACGTAGATCATTGCATTGGATCGAACCTCCATATTATATCGTTTGCACTCTCTATCCCTTCTCCTTATCGTGTTTTTACATTGTGCAAATTTACACTGTTGTACTTGCTTGCTTAATTGTGTTTAGTTGTCTTCTATTCGTATTTGCACTTATTATTTGATTGATCTACTTGTTTGAACTTGCTTACGATTATTAATTTATCAACATGTTTTTAACTTACGTGAATTTATTAATTATTCGAAAAAGTTTCAAAAATCAATTCACCCCTCTTGGTTAGCTATTCTTGGGCTTTCAATTGGTATCATAGCGAGGTACTCACGTTCTTAAAGATTTTACAATCTTGAGTAATTGATTCATTCAAGAAAAAGCCTTCGTCGAACAACCACCCGATTTTGCAAACCATAAGTTTCCAAACTATGCTTTTAAACTTAGAAAACCTCTTTACGGACTAAAACAAGCTCCTAGAGTTTGGTATGAACGATTGAGCAAATTTCTACTTTCAAATGATTTTTCTATCGAAAAAGTGGATACTGCTCTTTTTATTAAAATCCAAAAGCAAGACATGCTTATTGTTTAAATTTATGTGGATGACATTATTTTTGGGAGAACAAATATTAAACTTTGCGAAAAAATTTCGAAAAATATGAGCATGAAATTTGAAATGAGCATGATGGGAGAACTCAATTTCTTTTTTGGACTTCAAATTAAACAAACATGTGATGACATATTTATAAATCAAAGTAAGTACATACTAGACATGTTAAAGAAGTTCGAAATGAATGACATCAAGTCGATGAACACTCCGATGAGCACTTCCGTGAAGCTTGACAAACATGATCAAGACACTCCCATTGACATCACTAAGTATCGAAGAATGATCGGATCCTTTCTTTATTTAACTGCAAGTAGGCCCGATATTATGTTTAGTGTATGTTTATGTGCTCAATTTCAATCAAATCCTAAGGAATCCATTTTTAAAGCCGTTAAAAGAATTTTTACATATCTTAGTGGGACTCAAAACTTAGAACTTTGGTATCCAAAACGAACTCATTTTGAATTACTTATTACTCGGATGCCGATTGGGCGGTTGTCAAGTTGATCGGAAAAGCACTAGCGGCACTTGTCACTTTCTAGGCTTTGCCTTAGTTTCATGGTTTAGCAAGAAACAAAACTCCGTGACCTTGTCTATGGTCGAAGCCTAATATATATCGACTGCGAGTTGTTGTGCACAAGTACTATAGATGAAACAAACCCTTAGCGACGTTCACCTATCTTACGATCACGTTCCTATCATGTGTGACAATAATTGTACCATAAACTTATCTAAAAATCCCGTTTTGCATTTTCGAACTAAGCACATTAAGATAAGACATTTATACCTTTGGGGTTGATTTTGGAAACCGTCCATACCATTTATTTCTTGCCATTTATACACTTACCTATAACTTTTCGTGCGCTGAACGTCTTTTTCACCATATTTTGACCATTTTACCCTCCATTCAAATAAAACAAAAAGAAAAGAAAAGAAAAACTAAATAATTAATTGCAGTCATACTCTCAAATTTTTTTGAAATGTAATTAATCCAAAATCCTTATTAAAACATTAAAAAATCTCTCTCTCTTCTCGTCTCTTCCTCTCTACGGCCGCCACTCACCGTCGCCTAAATCGTCGGAAAATACTCACATATTTGTGTGGGTTAAACGAAAGGAGCATTTTTCGGTGATTTAGGATGTGGAGAGTGGAGGTCATAGGGAAGAAGAGGCGAGATGTAAGAGAGAGAGAGAGAGAGAGAGAGAGAGAGAGAGAGAGATTTATTTTTATTTTTAATGTTTTAATAAGAATTTTGGACTAATTTGCACTTTTAAAAAATTGGGATTATGACTGCAATTAATTTTTTAGTTTTTCTTTTCTTTTCTTTTTGCTTTATTTGAATGGAGGGTAAAATAGTCAAAATATGGTTAAAATGACGTTCAGCGCACGAAAAGTGATAAGTAAGGGTATAAATGTTAAAAAATGAAAAGTATGGACGATTTCTAAAATCAACCTCAAAGGTAGGGACGTTTTGTGCTAATTAACCTTTTTAAAATATAACAAATACCTTGAAAAATATATTTAAACGTCATTCAATCTTTTACATTTGTCAAAAATTAAAACGATGACGTTTCGAGCCAAAAGAGTTGTACCAGACGTCCGGTACGCCACACCGAACGTTCGGTATGGTTGTTTTGGCTCCAACGGCCAAGAATTCAACCGTTCTGATTTTCTGACAAAAAGAGCTAGTTGACCGTCCGGTACACCACGTCCGGTATGACAGAGTTTTTAACGATTTTTCACCTATAAATACCAACGCACTTTGCATTTAATTTTAACCTTTTCTAGAGCAATATGTAGGCATTTATTGAGATAAATCATTGATTTTCATTATTTATTCATCCTCATAAATTGATTTACACTTGAAAAACTTTTGATCATTCTAAATTTAGAAAATTAATTTCTATCAAAAATTTTCAAATCAAACACTTTAACCATATTCATTGCCTCTATTAAAGTGTTTGCCTTTTTCTATTTTTGTTCTCAACTTTGAATCTATTATTCATTAAGAAGAAAAGATTTCACTTGTAAACTCATTTTAAATTGTAAGTCATATTGAGGTCCTGTAAAGCTCAAAAGCGTAGGTCATATTGAGGTCTCGTAAAGCTCAATAGCGTGGATCGTGTTGAGGTCCCGAAAGCTCTACGTTGTAGAAGGATCGACGATCCTTGATTGTAAGTCACCGAAAGCATTGTAAACGGTTGGATTGCACCATAAGTCAATCAACATAGTGAAAAAGTCTTGCTCGTGTCGGAGAGCTTGGTAACGAAGAACGTATACCATTGCATTGGATCGAACCTTCATATTATATCATTTGCACTCTATATTCCTTCTCCTTAACGTACTTTTACTTTGTGCAAATTTACACCGTTCTACTTGCTTGCTTAATTGTGTTTAGTTGTCTTCTATTCATATTTGCACTTATTATTTGATTGATCTACTTGCTTGAACTTGCTTACGATTTTTAATTTATCAACGTGTTTTTAACTTACGTGAATTTAGTTAATTATTCGAAAAAGTTTCAAAAATCAATTCACCTCCCCCTCCCCCCTTGGTTAGCTATTCTTAGGCTTTAAGAGATGACGACGCTAAAATTTTAAATTTATTTCAAGGCATGAACTCATATAGGTATGATTCAACTGCATATGCATGTGATTCTTCTAGTAGTAGTAGTAGTTTGTCTTCCACTGTATGTACTCAAATATCGAGTATTAGTTCAAATGCGTTGCCTAGTGAATTAATTGATTACTTTAATTATAATCTGCCTAGTAACAATGCAATTAGGAAAAATTCAGAAGAAATAATTGATTTCTGGCGAAAGTATGAACGCTGATGGCCAGTAGTTTCTGTAATGGTAAAAGATCTACTAACACCTCTGGTTAGCACTATAGTTTCGGAGTCTGCTTTTAGTATAGGGAAGAGGGTTCTCTCCGAGATTAGGAGTCGACTAAAAGAATATATTTTCGAAGCATTAATGTGCGTGAAGGATTGGGAAGACGCTTATTATCGACTGCAAAATAAATATGCTGAAATTGCATATAATCAAGTAAGTGATATTTAATTTAATCATATTCAATTTTATTTTAATACCTTTATAATTTTTTTTAAAAAGTTGTACACATAACGAGTTGTTCGTGTACAATTTTTAACTCCTCCTACTCAAAATTGAAGTAACCGATCCCAAACCCAGATAAATGAGAAGTGTTTATCTTTATCTTTTTTTTTTATTATTTTAAAAAAGAAAAATATTTTGAAAAATGTATATTTAAAAAAATGTTTAGAAAATGTGTATATAAGTATATATTTTTTTTAGGTTTAGTATAGCGTTAAAAAATAAAAATAAAATAAAAAAATAGNTTTAGAAAATGTGTATATTAGTATATATTTTTTTTAGGTTTAGTATAGCGTTAAAAAATAAAAATAAAATAAAAAAATAGACGAGCCGAGCCGAGCCGAGCTGCTCGGGGCTCGTCGTGTACCCATTTTGGGCGAGCTCGTCCAAAATTTGACGAGCCGAGCTCTCATCATGGACGAGCCACAAGCTCGGCTCGTGCTCGAGCTCGTGTGGATAAGGGCCGCCAATTGCCACTATTAGTTAGACTTATGCGTTGAATATGGTACTTGACGTGACCATTACAAAAACACGGCCCAAATTATATACATGGTAATGAACAAATATATACGATTTTTTTAGTTTAATATTTATACTTCATTGACGTGACTATTGGTAAGAACTTATTGAATGGTCGCAAACTTGCATTATAAGTTTCGTTTTAAAATTTATTTGAATGCATTCAACTTATACTTTATAGTCTATACTAGTTAGTCAATTGGAAATTAATAGTTGGTTGCACTTTTGGTCAATTTCCAAAATTGGTTGACTACATAAAATAAACAATAATTTATTCAAATATATTCGTATGGTTATGAACTTAGGTGTAGTAAATATATGCAATGTAATTTGTTTCTTCATATTAAAATTTTTTTAATTATTTACCTCAAAATTGACTTGCTCAAATTAAGAGTTTCTGCCTTCCACTCTCGAGATGGCAATCAACAACAAAATCATCAGATAGCATTGCCTTAGTGCCGCCTCTCGTCCTTTACATCACCTTATATAGGATAGATGAACAAGGTCATCAATAAGAATGTACTATAAATTTTAAAATTTATAGTGTCGAGGTAAACATAGTGTCGAGGTAAAAGCTAATTTATTGTTGCAATCCAACTCCCAAAAGAAACTCGCATTAATAATATGATTAACATTTTAAAATTGGATTGTATATAAAACAAATCTAAGTTTAGTTTTTAACTCACTCGGTTAATCAATAGTAATCGATGAATAAAAAAAGTAACTCGAAATTTTCAGTGTACAAAAAATATATTTGATTGAAATCTTCAATGCGAATAAATAGTGATCGTCAAATAAAGTAAAAATCTAATACTTTAACAAATCCCGTCTCATGAAACAAAAAATATCTTGTATCGAGAAAATTGAAAAAGAAAAGAGAAAGTAACTCCATTAATCTCTCTCATTTTATTAATAAATAAAACTAACCCAAAATTATGTGATTAGATGAAAGATAATGAATGGCTAAACCCCATTTTCCATGCTAAACATTCTAATCGATGACACCCACTATGGAATCCATTGTCCCAACTTCAACCAACATTTGGAATATATTATTTTGTTCTAAAGATTCTCATATATTGCATTAAAACTAGATTAATTACTAATCTATGTAGCATTCATTAATAAATATAAATACATGGTCCTGAAATTTCTCGAAATAGGTACTTCGGTTCCCTTGCAAATTCAAGACCAATTAAAATTATCCATCTCGATGTAAGCAAGCCCATGTTTGACAAAGTTTTTTGAAATTCTAAATTGATCGCACTTCATTTTTAATCGAGTAATGTTATGTAGCTCCACTGGGATTACAATCTCAATTTAAGTGGCGTTAATATGACATTAAACGATATGTGAAATTAAATAAGTCATTTAATTTTACTTTTCATTTAACATATGATTTAGAGTCACCTAAATTGTGGTCGTAACCCCATTGGGGCTAAATAACATTACTCTTTTTAACTGCATATTTTATTAAATTCACAACTTTTATCTATTTTTAATCATACATTTTATGAGATCAACTAACTTATAATTTCAAAAAGCTTCCTCAAAAATGGGCAAAATTTGCTAGGATTTAATAATTCATTGCAATTGCCTTTCAATAGTAATGTTTCGTAGCACCTTGGGTGCTTACCATCAGTTTAAGTGAAATGGACTCCATTGCTCATTGTTTTATATAGTTGGCGTGCATTTTGATTCATTTGACAATAAATAATTAGTGAAGTCCACTATTACCTCCACTAATGCTAAGTAACATAGTTCTACATAACATTATTATTTACCCAAGCCAGCCCCCGAGACATAGCTCAGTGGTACAAAGAACATGAGTGTGGTAGTCTCAACTGAATTGACAGCTGCAGTGTGAGGGTTCGATTCCTACCTCTTACAAGGTATGGAATTGGACTATTTGTGGGTACCAGTATGAAAGCTCTTGTATTCTGACATGTTAAGGCACATCCCATGATTTACCTCATCTACAATACTCTGGAGGGGGAGGAGGAGGGGGGCCCCCTCAATATTGGGGTTCAACCTTTTTATTATATACCCAAGCCGAAATTCTTTACTGTTGGATTGTCAACTCAATATATTTCATTTTCCCATACAAATTCAATTGTTCTAATAATCATTGATTTTACTGTGTAATGACATTAGTGTATGATCTAGATTTGCGACCTGCCTTTCAACAATCCATTTGAGGGCTTTAGCAAGATTATTTTTTTTCGGTCGCTAAAGCTCATTTTCAAGTGTCGTTCTTTTCAAGGTCTTTAAAGAAGTTTGTAAATTGTTAAGTATTTATTTGACACAACTTATTTGATAATTCTTTTTTTTCAAACTAATTTCAACCACACATTTAAAAAAAAAAAAAAATTCCGTTCAAATAATCTATCTCAAATAAACACTAAATAAAATGATTTTTGTATTCTTTGAGACTCGTAAAGAGAACGTCTACTTTTGGGGGGCCTCAATAATTTTGGATTTTATTGTGTGACAAGTATCGCTGAATTTGTGGTCCGGCTTTCAAGAACCGATTTGAGGGCTTTAGCAAGGGAATTTTTGAATTGTCGCCCTCTTTTCTAGATAAAATTCGTACATTCCTACGTAGAGAATGGTCATTGTATTTTTCCAAAATCCAAAGGGGGAGTCACTTTTTGGAGGCCTCAATAATCTTGGATTGTGAAGTAAGATCCAGCTGTTTGTATTCTTCGAAAACGTGTAAAGAGAGTGTTTATCTTTCGGGGACCGCTTTGAGAAAGTTACATTGGAAATGTGGATACGAAAGATTTCGATGATCGATGTTCCTATAATAATTTTGGTAGGTAAGCAAGAAAGAAAGAATCAAGAATGTGATATTGGGGGTAGGGTGGGGTGGGGGCTGGAGACTTGGGCAAGGGCACTGCTAGGGTTGGAGATGTTTTTCTTCTCTTGAGGATGTGACTTGTCTTCTAGTCACAACCATATATTGAGTAGTGATGTTTTGATTGATGCTTATGTGTCGTGCAGGGGAAATTTTGACACAGCATGGTCTAGAATAATGCTCAGATAAAACTTATTTAGACAAAAAGTATGCACATAGGTGTGCAAACTAGTTTGTATACACGAGTAATGGAAAATTACACATGTTGTTCTTGATTCTGTTTCTTCTGCTTTAAAAAGTTATTGCTAACTTTTCTTTATTTTTTGGGGATCCTAATTGATTCTCAATGATCAAATCTGTCTAAAAATTCTATTAACAACAACTTCCTTAATGTAACACCAACGCGCTTAATAGAACCTAGCTCAAGTGTTAGATGTTCAACTCAATGATAGTAATACTCTACAGCTATGTCAAGATGGTAGGCTGTCGAGCATATAGGCGATTGAATTAAAAGTATTTTGCCTATTTTGAGGTTTAGGTTCGATCCTTAACTATGTGTCTAAATTCAAACTCCGAAAACAATGGATCAATTATAATTTATAAAGATTTGTTAAGAGAAATAGCTCAAACCTTTATATATTTACTAATTGATGTGAAATTTCACCTATGCATATCTACGAATGGTCAAATGCTTGAGCTTCATTCAAGAATATTTGGCTCACATTATATACAATTTCTTGTAAACAATTTCTAGCAAATGGCAGTGTCATTGCTTGCTGTAAAATGTTCCCTCCAACAACCAACTAACCCCATTTAATGTGGTGGGAGGATGGATGGGGTGTTGTTGTAATGAAACCTATCATGCATGGTTCTAAGATGGTAAATCTAATTAACGAGTAATGTTATTTAGTGCATATTTGACATTCATTAATTTATTTTATATTTTGCTACATGATCATTTTCAATTACACATTCACACTACAAAATATTTTACACGTATATCAAAAAGCTTTTCATACTTTTTAATCACACATTCTTATAAATTCACCATTCAAAACTCTTTTGTTCTACAATAATGGTTGTCAGACAGACTCTTAGTCTTAATAGCGTGGATAATATGATAAGAATTCACTAGCATATCGACTAATGTTTAACATACCTAGAACTAAATAGCATCGAGAGCATGGTTGGCCATGATTAAATTTAATCTTAAGTTATTTGCTTTACAAAAAATAATTCGAAAAGTTAGTTTTTCACAAACCAAATTTTTGTCACTGTCGTAGAGAGATTCACAACTTGTATACTTTCTATTTTAAGCAACTTTTAAGCACAATTAAGCATGCTCTAAATTATTTTTAAGTGTCTCTCTGGTTCAACTAGTATAATCACACAAGATTTATTTCATTTTCAATAAACCTATACGTGTGTGCGCGCACACGAGAGAGAGAGAGAGAGAGAGAGAGAGAGAGAGTAGTAAAAACGAGATTTGATTTGAGTTCAATTTTACGAAACATGTGCATGCTTAATACATGAAATTGAACAAAAATGTATTTTTAGTGGCGGACGAGTAACCAGAAGTGTCCAAAACTTAACTATAACACAAACAAGAGAATCATTTCTAAAACGCGTAAAAATCAAATTAATTAAAGAATATATTCAAATGAAAGTTTGGTAATTGGAGGTGAAGATTGATCATGATTCTTCACTGCAGGACCACATCCACTATCAATTTAATTATCTCCCTTGATCATGCCATTTTTATTAATTTTTGATATTAAAGAAATCATCCACTAAGAAATTAATATTAAATAAATAAATCATTAAGTAATCATATATATATATTTCCCTCAAAAGCATAGTCTTAGAATTTTTTGGTAATCTAAAACTTTAATTATTTTAGTATCATGCTCTTGATCCCATAGAAGATCAATAGTAGGAACTCGATTACCTAATGCAACCATTTGTATATATGCATATGAAATTATATACAAAGCTCCCCTTGATATTATTATTGTTACATATATAGACACACATTCTCTCTATTGATCTCTAGCCATTAACATTGATACAGTACAAGAAGAGAAAGAAAGCATCATATCGACGGCGAAAAATACTGACTGGCAGTGCGCAGTTCGATGGAAGTTGGCCGGAAAATAATCGACATGCTCTACCCGGAAGAGCATGGTTTAAATCTTAAAGAAACTGAGCTGTGCCTTGGCCTGCCTGGTGGAGGTGAAAGTGAGTCCATCAAGATTACAGGAAAAAGAGGATTTTCTGAGACCGTTGATCTTAAGCTCAACCTTCAACCCAATGATTCAGATTGGGATCTGAAGAAAACCATGAAAAATTCATCCATGGAAGGTTCCAAAGATCCAGTCAAACCACCAGCCAAGTAAGTGTGTGTGTGAATGTTAATACTTTAATAAATTATGCTTATACAAATACACCTCAAATGGATATTGATCCCTAACACTTATACATCGTACGAACATTTGTTGGAATCTTGTTGTTCAAATTGAAATTGGATGAAAGAAGAAAAGAATAAGGAAAAACAAAGGCCAAAAATTGGCCCAACCATGCAGAACATTTTCGGGGGCCAAGTCTAAAGCCATGCGGCCGCATGGTTGAAATTTCTGCCCCTTGGCAGATTTTTTAATTTCAAAAGTGGTATCCTATGGCTGATTTCTTACATCTTTTCGTGTAAAAGTGGTATTAATTCGTACATGGATGATTGTAGACTATAAATACATGATAGTATTCATCCCTAAATAAAAATAAAAAAATTATTATCTTATCATCCAAGTTATTGAGAAAATTCATTATTGTCTCTACATATTCATTTATTGGTTTTCACTTTGTTCAAATCGAAGATACTCATTTTGCTTTAGCGTTCTTCATCCAAAGCTTGTTTAATCCTTCGACTATTTGCGGAAAATCCTTGAAATAATTAGAAAATGAGACAAATATCATTTGAGACAACATTTATACATGTTCAAGTTTTCTTCAATATCAAACTATTCTTTGATCTTTTTTCATCTTCTTCTTCATTTATTTCCATTGTTGTAAATACTACATCAACATTTGTTTCAGTTCATTGTACTATCTCATCTAAAATACTAAATTTTTACTTAAATTTAGTCTTCAAACAATCTTCTTATGTGCATCCCAGATTTATTTATTCATCGTGAACAAATTGCATAAAAACCCTACAAAGTTACACATACATACGTCTTTACTTGTGCTTCACGTTTTGTTCGTCTCGTTATCATCCTCTATGCTCATTATATTTTGGTGGGGATTAAAATTAGATTTTTAGCAGATTTTTAAAAAAGTCGAAGAAATTTGTGATTGAAAAATTGTAAGTCTCATGAAATATGTGGTTTAAATTAATTGATAAAAATCTAAATTTTAATTTCTACCAAATAAGGGCGTTATGTACTAAACTCAAAAATAGTGAAATTAAGTGGTGCATGTACTTCATGTGTACATATTCTTATATTTGAAATTGTAGATGCTAATTATCAAAATATATATTTTAAAAATTGGATTTTAGGGCACAAGTGGTGGGATGGCCACCGGTTCGATCCTTCCGCAAGAACATTATGGCTCTAAAGAACAACGTTAGTGAAGAGTCCGAGAATTCTACGGCTTGCACCTTAGCATTTGTTAAGGTTTCGATGGATGGTGCACCATATCTTCGTAAGGTCGACTTGAAAATGTACAAAAATTACCAACAATTCTCAGATGCCTTGGCAAAAATGTTCAGTTCCTTTACTATGGGTAAGCATATCAAAATTCTGTCTAATTTTCGAGTTCGAAAGCTAGATTCTTGTGAAAATTGATAAATAATTATTATAAACGTATGTGTAGGCAATTATGGAGGTGAGGGAATGATAGATTTCATGAATAAGAGCAAGTTGATGGATCTGTTGAATAGTTCTGAATACGTGCCTACCTATGAAGATAAAGACGGGGACTGGATGCTCGTGGGTGATGTACCATGGGAGTAAGTTCGTAAAACCTACATTTTTACACGACAAACTAAGTTTTATTCTCTAATGAATTTAGGGTGTGCACATATATATGTTTTTTTTTTGTCACTTCATACGATTTACTGCTACACGAGTTAGTCAAATTTAAAAATATATTTTAAGAAATACATTAGCACCAATTTTTAAAATTCATAAAAGAAACATAAATGAATCAACCTTTTTATTTATTTATTAATTATGGGTAATTAATTATGCAGGATGTTTGTTGATTCATGCAAGAGGCTTCGCATAATGGAAGGATCAGAAGCAATTGGACTTGGTATGTACCTTCTTAAAAGAATTATCCCAATTTTTTTTTCTTAATACATTTGCTCAACAATCAATATTTATGTCAATTAATTATATCTCTTTTTCATAAATCGATCTCGAGTATATATTAAGTAATTTCTTAATGATTTTTCTTGTCGATTTCAGCCCCAAGAGCCATGGAAAAATGCAAGAGCAGATGCTAAATCGTGCTTACAAAGCTCGTTAGCCACGCCGATGGACCCCGAGATGCATGTAACATGTTCTCCTGTACCCTAGAGTGTGAATGTGTTTTTTTTTTTTTTTTTTTTTTTTTGTGAGTTGTTATGAGTGTATGTATTTTGTTTTGCATTATAATCTATAGTATATAGATATTAAAGATCTTGAACAATTGTAATGGACAAGTAGTAATGAATTCAAATCTACATTGTCATAGCTGTGACAGTTGTGTTGTGTCTTTTAATTTATTAAATTAATTTGAATTTTTAATTTTTTGATATATTGAAGGCTCTAATTCTAGGTTGATGGGGGAACAAGGCCATGTGCATGTTCATGGAAGTATTCCTTCATTATCAATTATTTACGATCACACACACACATATATATATATATATAGCGAGAAAGTATATTAAGTAATTTTGGTTGACATGTTGATATATTGAGTATGAGAGTTATATGGCGCAACTTAATAGAATTTTTGAACATAAACCATTTGTATGAAAAAAAATCAAGAATAAAAGTGCAAGCTCGAATATCCATTTGGGGTGGCTTGTGCAAGTGCAATGTATCTATTTTTCATTTGTTATTTTGGTGTCAAAATTAGTATGATCTAACATAGTTTTTGTTTGATGTTAGCTGAGTGATTCTGTTGAAATTGCATCAATGAGTTCGTTCTATCAATGATTTTCCGTCATGTGGGGGCTTTATGCAAGTAACTTTTCTAAACATTGACCAACTTTATTTATAATTAACATCAGTAGTCCATTTCAAAATTCCGCACCAATTTCATGTGCCTGTAGACTGATTCTTCTTAAGTTGGTCGAGAACCTGAAGCATGATGTCTTTGTTTAATGTTAGCCGAGTGATTCCGTTGAAATTGCATCGATGAGTTCGTTTTTATCAATGATTTTTTGTCATGTGGGGGCTTTATGCAAGTCAATTTTCTAAACATTGACCAACTTTATTTATAATTAACATCAGTAATCCATTCAAATTTCTGTACCAATTTCCTGTTGGTCGAGAACTTGAAGCATGATGTCTTTGTTTGATGTTAGCTAAGTGATTCCGTTGAAACTTTGTATTTAATGTATTAATGAATAACTTTTAAACGTGAAATAATTATATGATCAATTTAGTGCTGTTTTTTTGTCAAAATTCCTTTTTCTCACATAAAGTGGCCCAGTCCATTCATCAGCTTGATTGGACAAAAACTTCGAGGAAATGGTGGTCAATGGCTGGTTGACCAAGCCCAATTTTCACAATGGCTCATGATCAGATTAAAGTAACAAACTTTCTCAAATACCTTTCATTTCAAATGAAGGAAAAAGAGGGAAAAAATCAGATAAAAGGGGAAAAAATCTTATTGAAGAAATCAACTTCAACTTCAACATTATCACCATCACCATCTTGTACATATTTAATCAATGTTAATTTTTGTTTTTATTGTGTAAATTTTATGATTTTACGAATCGATTCTTTGATTTTTACATTCAATCTTGATAAAATCTATGAATTTATGCATTTAATGTATAGTTTGAGATAGATATATTGTTAGAATTGATATTAGGGATGATTTTGGTATTTTTTGGGATGGAATTTGTCAAAAATGGTGAATTCCACACGATTGTCTGGAAAATTAGACAACCATGCATCTGGGCCTAAACGGCCCAAATGTCCTACAATGGTTCAGGCGTCTGAACAATTTCAAGGGTATTTTCATCTTTTAAATTTTGAGAAGGTCATTGTGCTGAATAATAAATAAGTTAGGCTCTATTGATGAAAAACTTCCCATGTATCTCATCAATGTTCTCTTCATTATGGGAGTGAGTGCAATATGATTCGGTTCGATTATAAAAAGAATCATACTCAATTGAGTGCTAGTGAGAATCTTAGTAATGTAACCATTAGTTCCGTATCTAACTGTAGAACCAAACTGGACCCAAATTAACCGGTTCCAATTCGATCCGATCCAATTCTTTATATTAAAAATGTGTAAATAAAGTGTTCATTAATCAAAAATTCGAAAGACGTTGACAACTATTAAACGAGGTCACACTTGTCAAGTGGTTT
>CAIGRB010075859.1:32819-43279 GCA_903798255.1 Fraxinus quadrangulata
AACCACATATTAACATTATCAAAAACATAATTTACACATCGTTAATAGACACCAACTATTAAAACAAGCATGCCATTAATCAAGAATTCCAATTAAGTCTAATTTGAAGTTGCAAATTCTCACTAAAATCTCATTCGATGCACATTATTGAGTGGAGAATACATTTTAAATAGTAATTTGATGGAAAATATATGGTTAAAAAATAAGGAAAAGTTTTGGATTTGCGTATAATATTATTTTTCTTGAAAAATGTGTGGATGAAAATGAATTTTTGTAAGAATATAGATCAAACATGATGTAAAATTGCTTTCAACTTGCAAATTTCGAAGCAGACAATGTAACATGGAATCTAAATTTAAACAATAAATTAACAATTAAATGCTTTAATCCCATATTGCAATAAAATTAACAATCTATCATAACAAAATTAAATTAAACTTAAGAACTTTGTCAAGTATTTATAAAATTATTTAAATACATATTTCAATTACTCATGGATTGAGAAGGAAAGAATCAAAGAATTGAAATAAAGAATCAAAGAAATTGATTAATTGAAGAGAAGAAGAAAGTTGGAAGAGTGAAAAAGGAGAAGGGAACAAGATTATGGTTTAAAAAAATTATAAAATATTGAGGTTTTATATTTAAAAAAAAAATGAAAGAAAACAAAACAAAAGGAAGAAACTTTTTAGAACCGAAACAACATTGGACGAAACGGTGATATGTCCCAAGATCGAATTGCTCTTTGGACGAACCGGATCGAAATCCATCGATTCTAATCGATTTCGATTCCACCGGTTCCAGAAAAAATGTCTACCCCACTTCTACTTCTTTAGGTTTTGTTCATACTTCATAGCATTCTACAGAGTTTTTTCGAATCAATTCATTCAGGAAAAAGCAAATTATAAACAAAAAATGTCTTCTTTGGGGACTTCGAAGGGAATTTTGGAGATTGCAAAGTTCGCGGTTTACGTCAGTGTCCCAATTTGCCTCATGTATTTCTTTGCCAATAACACCGGGAATCTGCAGAAAGTCATCAACAATGTAAGAGTTTATCTGTTTATGTATATGTATATATGTAAGTATATTGTAGTAATTGGAATGCTAAATCGGGCGTTTTGAACATTTCTCAGTTTTATTTTTCTTCGATTGAATGTAAATTAAACAGGGGAAAAAATTGAATCTTGAAGGTGGGGATAAAAGAAACAAGATGGATATTTCAATTTTTGGTCGTTCCAGAATCTAGATCGTATGAAGTTGATTGCTCCCTTTCTTTTGGGATTAACACGGGAAAAAAGCATAATAGTAAGAGAATTTCTATGTGGGAGAACATTTAATATGGTTTGAAATATTTACGAGTGAAAAAAAAAAAAATTACAAATGAAGCTTTTTTCCCAACTGATTTGCGGCTGGCTAGATGAATTTTTTTTTTCGCCTTCACTGCTAGATCTATTAAAGGATCCAATCTAGTGTACTTATAAACATGAAGAGGCCGTTAATTATTTTAAAATATGTATATGTTGAAAGAAGCACTTCCAAATATCAATGCAAAACTTGTATTACTAAAATAGGAAAATTAGCCCCCCCGAGCGATTAGCTGCAAACTTGGTATTTCAGGTTGTATCACTACCTGGGATGTTCGAAAATTGCGTATCTAATAGGAAGCAGAGCATATTCAACTAGACGGTTTCAAGTTTATATAATTAATATGGAATTTGATTGTGATATAAATTAGATTTATTAAACGCAATACTATTTATCTCTTTGAAATGCCTTCTAAAGTGAATTATGTTTTTGTTATATTGCACAGCGTAAGTATGTTGTATACCCACCTGAAGCACCACGGCCTCCATCACCCGAGGAAATGAGGGAGATGGCAAGGGAATTAGCTCGCGAGAGAGAGAGAGAGAGAGACAGTAATTTTATCTTTGGGTCATAAGTAATGCATGTAGCTTTGGGATGTAATTGTCGTGGCCTTGAAAAACTTGAAGTGCTTGTTTTCTTACTGTCCATTACTATCCAATCACCTCTACTAAACATTCCAGAAGTGTACTCTGACAACCATGTTATCTGTACATCTTTTTTGTGAGTAATAATATAATATTATGTTTCTTTTACTCCCCTGGTCTCTTCTGCAAAATAGAAATGAAAAGAAAATGATATTAATTTTCACTCCACTTAATATTTTTGGTTGGTGTATTAGAAAGATTTAGGTGTCTTCTTGCAATGTATTCTTCTGCTGCGTGCACTTCATGCTTGCCACTTTGATTATCTTTCCTCGTATCAATGGTTCACTAGAATACTGTTAAACTTTTTATGATGAAATGTATGATATTTTTACCAACTTTCTTTAGAATATAATTTCTAAGCTGACTTCACTATCAACTCAATTGCTAGCATGCCTTTTATTAGTCGTTGATGGGTGAAATAGTAATTGCACTCATAATTATGACACTGTAATATGTCTGGTGTAGTAAATGTGGCAGTAGGAATTTGGTCCATGGGAAGGTGAACAGCAGGTGGATGTACACTAGATAAAGTGGGAGGGGGTTCTAGCTGATAAAATATGTTGTCAAGGTCGCTTTTAGATGAAGTAGTTCAACATGGTACTAGAGTGGGTAAAATCCTGCAATCAAGTCTTGCCACCTTCCATATAAGAAAATTGTGACTGGATTTGATGAAAAAATGATTTCAGCCTGCACTCGAGGTGGTATATTGAAGCTCATCTTTGATACTTAAGCTTTTAGATGCGGCAATTGAGGTTACAATTTTCTTCCTTACAAGAGCAAGCATATAATTTTTATCTATATCTTTCCTTATGGTAGAATAGCAGTTAATAAAAGCACAAAAGTATTCCATTGATTTGGTTTTTTGCTAGCTCTTTTGGTAAATGCATTGTTATTTAGCAAGCTCGAGAAATAAATGTTACTATTCGATTCTCTCTCCCAAGAGGGTTGCTAGTTTGATAGGAAATGAATGTGTGAAATCTCGTATTCCTTTTCTGAAATGGGTTTTTCTGTTGTGTAAACTTCTCAAGCCCGCAACTTTGATTTCCTTAACCCCTCCCAATGGTTCAATAGGTGCTGTTAATGTTATATTATGAAATTGTATGATATCTTTTACTGATAATAATAGTTATAGAATTTAACCTCTTCTGACTGTTAAGACTCCTCTGGCTTGAGATGGTTATCTAAGTAGTTGAGATTTCCATGTCTTCTCTCCTTAATGTGAATGAATCTCTTTCAATATTAAATTTCTTTTAGGTGTTGTTTTTGACATATTCGTGAATTCTCTGACTTATACGTTGATTGTTGTTTAAAGTGGGAAAGAAGAAAATTTTTGTTAAGTCATAGGCTTAGTTTGGTTTTGGAAGATTGACATTCTTGTTCCTAGAAGAGGCTTTAGATCTGAATTATGATATAACTTAAGAGTGGAGTTTATAAGCCGACTATGACACTGTCCACTCCAATACATAACATATGCCTTTAGTAGTAGTTGGTTGGTTACTAGTAAGTTGTTTGTCGCACTTGGGATCACCTTAAACTCGATAAAAATCTTGGTTGGTTGGACATGTCTTGCACAGATGTGACAGACTTAAAAAAGCTTTATCGACAATAGTGATGCAATTAGGGGGTATGTTTTGGTCCCTTGCCAATTTAGGCTTCCTGCCAATGTGCGATGGCAGAATCTCGGTTGGTTAAAGATTGGGCCGAAGTTCATAGGTTGTGGCCTGTGTTAGCTTGGGCTCGTGGTTGCTTGTGTCCGCGGTGTTTAACAGGACAAGCAAAAGTAGACCAAGTGGGATAAATGATGCATGTAGTTGAACTAGAGCTTTTGGAAACAATGTTTTGCTTCTTCTTCTTCTTGTTTTATCAACTAATTGGCTATTCACTCTGTTACTTGGGTGATTTTAATGAGCATTAGGATCAATGAATGATCCATTTACATTAGTGATCATATGTGCTATCAAGTACTATTATATAGGTTTAATGGTTCAGTATGTCCTGTATGGAGCTAAAGATACGATGTTCACTAATGCAATTCTAGTAGAACACGTTGGAAAAGAGATCGAGTGCACTTGCCCACATGCAAACGAGCACACTAGAAACGAAAATGCAAGTTTTTGAAAGTCATGGATGCAAGTGTAACTTGTTGGGGATCTTTGCCACCATTTTCTAAATTCTTTGTAACAAATGAAAAATTAGAGCCGGTCAGACTAATTAAAAATGAGAATTTGGTCCGCCTCCTTGATTTATTTACACCACCAAGTATACTCGACACCTTTTGGACTTTATCAAGTAAAAGACACTCCATTTTTTTTTTTGGGAAAAAATATGGAAACTTAAAGCAGGGTTACTTTTCTTCTCCTTCTCCTTCTCCTTCTCCTTCTCCCACGAAATTCAAAATGGGGCAGGGGAACTCGAGTTCACCCAAGCCCTTTTTTTAAGAGAATTTCGAGAACGCAAATTCTTGTCCTTTGTTCGAGAACGCTTATTAATAATTTTTTAGGAGACATAGTGATGTGATCAAGAAATGTATGTATAATAATTATGTTTTGAGTGTGGTTGAAAAAAAAATTTAACTTTGATTGAGTAATAAAAGTAACTTTTAATTTCCTAAAATATTTTCCAAAACATAGGCTTCATCTCCGAATCTACAAAGATATAACCTCTAGCAAACGTGCATCTAAAATTTTTGTAAATGAAAATTCATTAATTACTGCTTAAGTATGCACAAGACTTTCTTTCATAAGGTGAGTTATGGCTCATGCCAAGTTCGATCTTTTCAGAAATCGCAAATTGCAACTTAAAATATGGTTCTAAAGTACATTTGTTGCACCCTTTTTGTATTTTTTGTCGTCTTTTAGTTTTTGTCTTGTAAGTTAATGTATTATGTTAAATAATGCATATTGAAGAGTAAGATTCAATTTATCTCAAATTAGTTTTTTCAAAATCTTGAATCCGCCATATTTTAATGGTCGGATTTAATGGATATGATTGATAAATCTTATCACTTCGCAGATTTTTAACCTTTCCAAATGGTCGTTTTCATTTTTTCCAACTCACGTGGAAAGAAGAAAAAAATTTGTTTCACATGGAAGTTTTCGAAGAAAATTCAGAGAAATGTCTTTCTGTCTCAACGTCATCAACTTTAGACTCTCGAGTCAACTCTCACGACTAGAAAATAAGAAGAAAAATAAAAAAATCAAGAAAGCATTTTCCGGAAAATTGCATAAGCATAACAGAGTTATAAATTTGCTTCTTTTTCTGTTGACTGGCCATGCAAAAATTTCCCGGAAAACCACACAAAATTGAAAACTATATGCATAGGGTCATCATATATATGAATTTTCTTCCAAGGAGATGAAGGGAAGATTCACAAGTCTATAATCAAACGGCAATTCTGGTGATTATACGTTCTTGAAATTTAATTCTTTTAAGTTTCAACCCTTTTTTTCTGTAATTTTATTGCTTCATGATTTCTTGTATTTTCTTGATTGCATTGAAGAGGGAAAGAAGATGTTTATTTGGTCTTTGGCTGTGGATTTTCTATTTCTAAATTAATATTGCCTGTTTATTATTTCCTCACCTTCTTTTTCTGGATTGATTCTCTGTGCCATTGGCCATGGATCCATAATGAAAAGAAATATTGTGATAACCACAATTTACGCTTAGTACATGTTTGGAACACACTAATGGGATCATTACTGGACAATACAATGGCCAAGAATTTAGTTTCATTTTCTAGCTGATATTTCCCATCAAATCCACCCCGTCAAACAAGCCATAAGTTTATTAGTATTGCTTTAATATGATTTTGTTCATTTCTAACATGGGTGCTTGTTAATTAGATGTGTTTAGTTCGATTTGTGTTAAATTTGCTTTGGCTTACATTTGAGTTAAGTGTGTATAAATTAATTGAAATATAGATGGTGGTTTAAAAGGTAAATTTATACTAACAGAGTACTTCTTTGTTTGAGACAAATGCTTACCTTGATTCTAGTAATGGAGATGATTTATAGTTTTCCATTGTTGTGAATTTTATAGTCATAAAATCTCTTGAATGAACATAACAGAAGTTATCTCTGCTATAGGTTTCCTTGATGTCTTGTTCAATATCGTGGAAGGTCGAAAATATATTGAACAAAGAAAAAACATGAGCTTTGTCCACTGATCAAGAGGAGAATCCACCTTCTGATTTGGATAAGGATTCATATTTACTGTGATGACAGAACTGATACCAATTGGAACTATATTGGCTGTAATTTCCAACCAAATCATTAAAACTGCCCAGGCTGCGAATGATGTCGTGTTTGAAAAAGAGAGTTTTAAAGTTTTAGGAAAGCATCTTCTTGACATTGAGCCCGTCTTAAAAGAATTGCAGTTGAAGCAGTTGAATGATTCACCAGTTGCAAGGCAAGCCCTGGAATCTCTTGAAAGTGATGTCAAAAAAGCCAATAACCTAGTTGAGAAGTACAAAGATCGAGCACGTTTCTACTTACTAGTTAAGTGTAGGCACATTGTCAAGGAAATACAGGATGTTACGAGAGATATTGGAAAGTCTTTGGCAGCTCTATCCCTCGTGAATATAGAAGTTTTATCGGGAATATCAGACCAGGTGAATAGGTTACAAACCGAGATGCAAAGGGCTGAATTTGAAGCATCGCATTCTAGACTTGAAATTGTTGACAAGTTAAATCAGGGTCTTTCAGATCAAACATTTGACAAGGAGTTTGCGAATGATATGCTTGAGGAAATAGCTAGGGCGGTTGGGGTTCCAGTCGAGGTCAAAGAGATAAGTCGAGAGCTAGAGAACTTCAAAAGAGAAAAAGAAGAAGCTGCCAACAGGAAAGAAAGAGCTGAAGTTCTGTTCTTAGAGCAGGTCATTGAGTTGCTCTCTCGAGCAGATGCCGCCCGAGATTATGAGGAAGTTAGGAACCAGTATTTCCAAAGACTCAAAGTCATAGAGCGATACGACTCCAAAGAAGAATATATTCAGCCATTTAAAGCTTTCACTTGTCGCATAACTGAAACTGTGATGATCGATCCTGTTAGCCTCTGCACGGGTACTGCATGTGAAAGAGCAGCTCTTGAAGACTGGTTCGATAGTGGGAAAAAAACTGATCCAGAGACAGGCGAAATTCTTCAAGATTCCTCGTACAGGTCAAACATTCAACTGAGACAGTCAATCCAGGAGTGGAGGGAACTCAACTATTGTCTCAAAATTAGGTCTTGCAAAGCAAAATTGGATTTGAAGATGGACTCATCTGTTGAAGAGGCTCTGGACCAAATGAGAGAGCTCATGAGGGAGAACTCGATCAACAAAGAGTGGATTTCTATTGGAGGACTTACTGATGTTATGGTGACTATGCTTGATAGCACACTCAAGGAAGCCGTGAAGATAAAATTGTTCAATACCTTGAGGGATATTATAGAAGGTCATGCTATAAACAAGGTCAGTCTGTTTTTATTCTTTTCTATTTATTTTTAAGCTCTCAAATTTACTCCCCTGTGAATCAGTAAATGATGCTTTATATAGAACCATGGCTTGCCTTTCAATTAGATTTCTTGCATGTGTATTTTAATGTATTCACAGTTACTGTTTTTATTATGTTAGGATGTATAAACTCATGCTGATCCTTGCTGTTAATCAAATTTCAAGCTTCTTATTTTGTGTGATTTCTTGTTCTTTATATATTTGTAATTCTGCGAGCTATATTAAATGTAATGTCTGTCTCCAAAATAAATAGGATATCTTCGTCAAAAATCAGGGGATTGAGAAACTTGTTCCATGCTTAGGCTTGGACTCAACCATATCAGAGGCTGCTGTCGAGTTGCTATATGAAGTTTTGCAGGAAAGATCAGGTTGGAACGTGCCTTATTGCAGGATTTTATCTCAGCATGATAATGCAATCCCTTTTCTCGTCTCTCTTCTCAAAAGTCCGATTAGGGCGTTGGCCGAGAAATCTGAAGAAATCTTGATGAAGCTTTGTGATGAGGATGAAAATGTTATTCAAGGTGCTAAAGTGAACTGGTTTACACCTTTAGCTGATAAAATCATTCAAGGTTAGTAAATCTTAAAAATTCTGATAAAATAATATATTTTATAGCATCACCTCTACCTGGCTGGCTAAATAGATGCAAATTCCGTTGTGAAAATCCAAGAGGAGTTGTCTGTTCTGAGAAAGTCTTAACATCATTTTATCATTATATTTTTATATGCATACAAGTTGGATTTGCTTACTTCTTTGCATTGTAAGAAAAGCTCTAGTGCATGATATAATTTTAGTATTTTTTCAGGATCATCATCTTCAAGAATGTTGATGGTGAAAGCACTTCTTGGCTTGGAACTCGACGAAGAGAAAATAAAGCTCCTTGGTGAGGAAGGAATAATTCCTCCTCTGCTTGAAATGGCATCAAGTAATATTGAATCAAAGGAACTGTCACTGTCTGTACTCGTCAAACTATCGTCATTCCACGGCAATAAAAAGCTTATTGCCGATGCTGGTGGTGTTCCACTCATTTTGAAGCTATTGTTCTCGTCTCACATGCTCACAATTATTACTGCCAAATGTGCTGAAATTCTTGCAAACCTTTCTTCTAGTGGTGATGGAACTAGATTTCTGGTTGATGAAACCAGAACTCAACTTGAATTACAGCCTGTCATTGCCCACTTACTGGCTTTTCAAGAAAATCTCCACGGATGGGACATTGTGCGGAGACCTGCCTTACGATCCCTTCTCGGAATTTGTCAATCCGAAGCCGGACTTGTTAAGTCTGCTGTCCTTTCTGCTAGTGGCGTTTCTGTAATTCTTCCCCTTCTTGATGACGCTAACCAGGAAATACGGGAACTAGCAATCAATCTTCTTTTTCTCTTCTCTCAGCATGAACCGGAGGGAGTTGTTGAATATCTTCTTAAGCCTAGAAGGTTGGAAGCTTTAGTTGGATTTCTCGAGAATTGTGATAAAAACGACGTACAAATGGCTGCAGTTGGTTTATTAGCCAACCTTCCTAAATCCGAGACGTTACTTACTGAAAAATTAATTGAATTAGGAGGGTTGAATGCAATCATAAACATCCTAAGATCCGGGACCATGGAAGCAAAGGAAAATGCTCTAAGTGCACTTTTCAGGTTTACGGATCCAACAAATCTTAAGTCTCAGCATATAGTAGTCGAACTTGGGGCTTATCCTTTGCTCATAGACCTTCTTAAGGTTGATTCAATCACGGCAAATGCCCGAGCAGCCGCTCTAATAGGCGATCTTTCCATGCGCAGTCATGAACTCAGTTGTGAGTTCAAAGATCCCAGTTGCTGGTGTATCTATAGAGCACGATTTCCAATATGTAAAGCTCATGGGGGTGTGTGTAGTGTTAGTTCTACATTTTGCCTGTTGGAGGCCAATGCTCTGCCTGATTTGATTCACCTTTTACGGGGAAAAATACATGCAACAGCCTACGAAGCAATTCAGACACTCTCGACTCTGGTTCCGGAAGAGTCTCCTCAGAGAGGAGCCAATGTCCTGCACGAGAGCAATGCCATTAGACCTGTAATAGATGTACTGAGCTGGGGATCAGAGTCACTAAAAGCGGAAGCTTTAAGCCTTTTGGAAAAAGTCTTTATGTCAAAGGAGATGGTCGACTTATATGGATTAATCGCTAAGTCACCTCTTCTGCGACTCACTGGCCGCAGTATTTACGAGGACGGCCATCTTCAGAGGAAGGCTTCGCGGGTCTTACTCCTGATTGAACGTTATTCTAGATCGTCCGCATCTATTAGGTGGGAATAAATAGCTGCACTTCTTGCTTTCCCACCAGTTTTGACATTTTTCTTTTCAAATAGTGATGCTCGTGCACATCAGGTGAACACATTGTCCTCTCCCCCCAAGTCATGCCTTGCTTATTATTTATCCTTTACTCTTGAGACTTATTTAATTCAGTCTTATATAGTAAAGATCATATTCCTATATTGTTCTTCTTGAATACTTATTTGATTTGGTTTGACCTTGTAAATCTAATATTGATCTCGCAATGTACGAGGTCCATCATTCTCAAATTGAACGGTTGCCTCTAAATATCCGTACGTTGAGCTGGCCTCCCTTCTTGAGACTTTTTTTTTTTGGTTCATCATGCTATAACTTTGGGGTTTACATACATTTACATTGATCATAGTAAAATGTGATTTAGATACAGGCAGGGATGGATTCAGGATTTAATAACAAGCTGGGCTAATAAGTAAAAAAATAAAAATAATAAAAATATAATAACAAATTACATATGATTTTTTTTTTTTTACATAATTTTTTTTTCTGACAAAAAAAAATTAAAAATCAATGACTGGGGACTGGACCATCCATCCTTGGATACAGGGGACTCCAAGTTAACGTTAGATATAAAGGATTTTGTTTAATGCCTATGTTTGCATATCATTATAATTTAAAAGTCAAAATCAAACAATAATTTTAA
>CAIGRB010075859.1:46989-72922 GCA_903798255.1 Fraxinus quadrangulata
TCCAAGAGTTTGGGTTGTGTCATGAACAACACTAATTTAATTAGGTTGTTTTAAATGGTCGAAGTAGGTTATATGATTGGTTTAGACAATTGTGGTGTCGATATACAATTTCAGTCATCTTGGTCATTGCCGACTAAATAAACAATAAATTACATCATCGCCCGAGATATATTGGGTATCAAAACCTAACAAATATCTACATTGATGCCCAATAAATCTGCAAGCAACCAAAACACACAATTTATACTTTCATAATCAAGGTAACCAATAAAATTAGTATCACAGACATTACCTTGTGTTTCGGACCTGAAACACATACCATACATGCTTCATATACTCACCAGGGCTAAGATCAAGAACACCCAAATAGAAACAGATAATCACAACAATCAATCAAGAGCAAATAAACATCCGATGGTGATATCATATAGGATAACACAGATCTTTTCAGAAAAAACATGTTCACACATAATAATAGATTAACACCAAGTTAATCAAGCACACGGTCAACACATATGCAACAAAAGCATAAATGACTTCATGAAAGGATCTTACCTTACTTATCTTATCCCATTTTGTATCGCTCACGCCTCGAGAACACATATCTCACCTCATCGTCCACCATGCTCACTAGACTAATCAATCAACCTATGTCTAACCGGTAAAACTCTATAGATCCTAAGTTCTCGGGATAATCCTCTATCATCACATCACTTCTCCTAACCTACATAGATAATGGGTCTCCACCTAACAGAAGTGATAGAAGTGTCTCTCTTACACTTCACCTGATGATGGTCTCTTCATTGATAAAAGATTCCAACATTTGATCACTTCTCCATTCGTGATCCAAATGCCACACTCCACATCCTCGTTACAAAATACCAATGTACCCCTAGATGTACCCCTAGGCATCTATACTCCACCTTACCAAAAAGCCATACAACACGCTGCTAGTGTATCACAAACCACTATGCATGCAAACAATTACACCAAATAATAAGATCACTCCAGTTCATGCCAATGCACATATCAAACACATTGAAATGCAACATATCATATAACGAAATTCAGAAATCACACACATGCAGAAATGATTACACACAGATGCACATGCAATAAGTAGGTTTACACTCAATAAACATCACTAGGGTCATCACTCGACCATATGGCCACATTCGTCACGTCTCTCATCTTATCATTCGGTTTATCCTTTTTCTTTTTGGGACAATCCCTAATAAAGTGTTCAATCTTACCACAACTATAACACCGTCTACCACTAGACTTGTCTCATCTTTCACCTTTCTTCTTACTACCCTCATCACTCGAGTCATTACTTGAATCACCATTGTCTTGAGCTCTACCTTAATTCATCTGCTTAAACTTCATTCTACTCCTCATCATATGCAACTCACCACTTCTACCATTCTCTTTTCAGCTTTAATCTTTATCTCTTTACTTCTACGGGTATCTACGACAATCTCAAGTGTTAAAGTGTTCCGCCATACTTAATTGCATTCCTCTTTATGAATCAAGCATAAAATTCAGCAAAACAATGACCTTATATGTATCAGACACTATTTCACACAATTAATGATATCTTGAATAAGTTTGCTTAAAATATTCAAATTCTCATCAATATCCTTTGAAATATCCATTTTAAAGTTAAAAAATCTTTCAAGTAAGTACAACTTATTAGGAGTAGACTTAAACAAATATAAGTCCTCCAACTTTTGTCACAGTTCTTTAGTATAATCAAGTTTTCTAATTTTCTCAAAACGATGTTGGATAGGTGTAGAATAATTAAGGTATAAGCAAGTTCATCATATTCTTCTTTTTGTATTTCTATTAAATTTGCAGAAAATTTGTCATCTATGACCTTTGAAACTTTTTGTTAAATCAAAATCCCTTTCATCTTTTGTTGTCAAATTGAAAAGTCTCATTTCCTATTGAAAATTTCAATTTTGAAATGTGAAGACATTTTAAAAAAACAAAACAACCAAAAAATGCACAAATAGGTCACACAAAGTAATCCTAAGGCAACAATATACACCGTTCTAGATTTCTTGAGTTTCGTGAGATTCAAGATCTCAGATCAAGAAAATGTTCAAACGGGTCAAGTTTAGGTGTTCTAATGGAATAGTCATGCAACACGAAGGTATGTCAATACAAATTCAAAATCTCAGGCAATTAAACACATAAGCAATTATCAACTTGCAGTTAAATCCAACACTTCAATAGAGCAAATAGTTCCTAAATTTCTAGCACAAACAATGGTTACCCCTTCACGGTAACCACAATCCTAATGTCACCCCACACGATGACGTGCTAATGCTGAAATTTAAACGAGATTAACCAATTTACCAAAGTGAACCTATTCGAGTCCGTAAATTACGAGAAATATGAATTTACAGCTTTAGGGCCATGATTTTAGCCTAAAATAATTCAGTAAATGTAAAGCAATTGCGACCGTCAACCCACCAAGGGTAGAATTGTCTAAATTTTCCTACGTAACCTGAAACACGAAACCAATAATATCAATACGTTCAAGAGATCAAAATAAATAAACTGCCTGAAGAAAGCTCGTCGAGATCAGCCTCCACGCGCCGCCACCGGAGCTCCACGCATCGACAACCGTCACCACCGTGCTCCTCATTGCCAACTGCGCCTCAGTTTGCAAAAGCCTCATGTGGTGCTGGATTCTTCAATCGGCCCTGGTTTGGCTGGAAAATCAATTTGCAGGTTCGGACTTTTGGGCAAAAAATCAGACAGTTTTCAAAGCTTCAATCTTCGCCTAATTTTGGTCGACTACTTGTCGGAATCCACACCAACCAATGCTCTGATACCAAATGTTGATGAAGGGACTCCAAACTCCACGAAATTCGGGCTTAATACTGAAGTAATCGACCACCACTAGTCCAATCCAAATCCCAAACCAAATACCCAAAACCCGGTTGCTTCAAGGTGCCCACAAAGGGCAGAGAGTGAAGAATATTGTAGCTTCAAGGATCAACCACAAATGTTAGAGAAGAAGGAGAAGAACAAAGCACAGTGAAGCACAAAGCCAAGGGACTCTGTTTTATCTCAAACACGGCTAACCAATTTCACGCTCTAATATAAACAGTAACAGGGCGACATATATAAAAGAGGGGATTAGGTATGGGCTTTTAGGTTAGAGAGTAATACGGCCAATAGATAATATATAAGTGGGTTGCCAACCAAAAAAAGTCATTCAAGAGTTTAGGTTGGGCCATGAGCAGCACTAATTTAATTAGGCTGCTTCAAATAGTACAAGCAAGCTATATGATTGGTTTAGACAATTGTGATGACGATATACAACTTCAATCATTTGGTTGATGCCGATTGAATAAACAATAACTTACATCATCACCCGAGATTTATTGAGTATCAAAACCCAACACACACATTTCATCACCAATTATCAAAATTTACATAAAAATTGATTTTAGCTACACCTAATAGGTACTATATAAATTCTACGAAATTTTATTTTAATTCCGTAGTGATTTTATAAAAGTTCATTTAAAGGAGGAAGGCGTGGAAGGTCCAAATACAAAAGTTCGCCTAATATGTTAGAAAATACGAGTTATTGTACATTCAAATGGTTAAGAAGATAGATCATTCGTAAACAAAAATACCTATCAAAATATGGTCTCGTACACAATATATGCTAATTTTACGAGAAAAAATAGAAGGTTTTCATGATTCCATCCCATTGAGACATAGATACTTAATTCTTGAAACGTTAGGAACATGTAGACATTAGAAATTGAATAGGAACTCAAATATTATATTTAACATAGATTCAATATCTTAGTAACATTTTTTCCTTATTAACGTTAGAAAATTCAGAGTTGGCATTCAACTTTTATATCATCGGTTTACACGAGTAATAAACCTAAACATGCATCAACACACAAGAACACCCATTTCGACACGTACGTTTATATATTATTAACTCCACCAAGAATGGCAAAACAGCAATTAATCAGGTTAAACTAGGTCAAAAATTCTCATATAAACAAATACGTAGCTGTACACGAAATCCTACTATTTTCATGTCTGGCAAATTCAATGCCACGGCGGGCTTACAATTAACAGTTCGTTGGTGGTAGTTGCAACCCCCTACCCTAACCTACCCAACCTCCTTTTCAGTTTTCACACACTACACGCTCAATTCTTTCTATAAATTCTTAGCCTTTTTCTATTTCTCATTAACTGCAAAAAACTTCAATTATTAAAATCTTTTCTTTTTAGATTCTTTTTACAATTTTGATTTTGTGGGTTTTGTTTTGTTGATCATCAATGGGGAATGAGGATTTGATGAATCCCGAACCGCGAAAAATATCGGTTGAACGAGGGAATAATCTCCCCAACTTTCTTCTTTCTGTTAGGCTTAAATATGTGAAACTTGGTTTTTATTACTTAATCTCAAATGCTATGTACTTGTTTTTGGTTCCACTTTTAGGGGCTGTTTCAGTTCATCTTTCTACTGTTTCGGTGGAAGATCTGGTCCTTTTATGGAACCAACTGAAATTCAATCTTGTTTCTGTGATTTTATGTTCTGCTCTTATGGTGTTCTTGGGGACACTTTATTTTATGACTAGGCCTAGGAAGGTTTACTTAGTCGATTTCGCGTGTTATAAGCCGAAACCTGAGGCTGTGTGCAGTAAAGAAGTGTTTATGGATAGATCAAAATTGGCAGAGACATTTACTGATGAAAATTTGGCCTTTCAGAAGAAAATCTTGGAGAGGTCAGGTTTGGGGCAAAAGACGTATTTCCCCGAAGCCCTTCTGCGCGTCCCGGCTAATCCTTGTATGGCTGAGGCAAGGAAGGAGGCTGAGATGGTTATGTTTGGTGCAATTGATGATTTGTTGGTTAAAACCGGGGTTAAGGCTAAGGATATTGGGATTCTTGTGGTGAATTGTAGTTTGTTTAATCCAACACCATCACTTTCTGCTATGATTGTGAACCGTTACAAGCTTAGGGGAAACATTTTGAGTTATAATCTTGGTGGAATGGGTTGCAGTGCAGGACTAATATCGATCGATCTTGCTAAACAACTTTTACAGGTTCGTTACTTTCTTCATTCTTTACATATAAATGCTACGCCATTCGACAACAACAAACTAAAGGCCTATTTGGAATAGCTTCCGCTAATGCTTGTAGAAGAACTTCATGAAGAAGCTATTCTAGCAAGACAAAATACTTTTACAAAATTATCCAAACAAATCCAAAAGTAGATTCTTAATGTTAGAAGCAGCTTTTGGCTTTTCAAAAGTAATACCAAATGGGCCCTAAGTCTTATTCCCAATAAATTTGGGATCAGCTAGGTGAATTTTTTTCACCAGTTTGTTCAGTTCATATGTAACTTAAAGACTTGGACTTACTCTCCATGTATCAATGTAACAGGTGAATCCCAATTCGTATGCTCTGGTAGTGAGCATGGAGAACATAACATTGAATTGGTATTGGGGCAACAACCGATCAATGCTGGTCTCCAATTGCATTTTTCGGATGGGAGGAGCAGCGATCCTACTATCAAACAAGTCATCAGATCGTAGGCGAGCAAAATACCAACTAATCCATACCGTTCGTACCCACAAAGGAGCTGATGATAAGAGTTATGGTTGTGTGTTTCAAGAAGAAGACGAATCGAAAAAAATTGGTGTAGCATTGTCAAAAGACCTAATGGCTGTTGCTGGAGAGGCCTTGAAAACAAACATCACAACTTTAGGGCCATTAGTCCTCCCCATGTCTGAACAATTATTGTTCTTTCTTACTCTTGTGGCAAAAAAGGTTTTCAAGATGAAAATTAAGCCGTACATACCGGATTTTAAGCTTGCGTTTGAGCATTTCTGCATTCACGCGGGAGGAAGAGCAGTGTTGGACGAACTCGAGAAGAATCTCGAGCTTACAGAATGGCATATGGAGCCATCAAGAATGACACTTTATAGATTTGGTAACACTTCTAGCAGTTCATTGTGGTATGAATTAGCCTATTCTGAGGCTAAAGGGAGGATTAAAAAGGGTGACAAAACATGGCAAATTGCATTTGGATCAGGTTTTAAATGTAACAGTGCTGTGTGGAAAGCACTGAGGAGTATTAATCCAGCCAAGGAAAAGAATCCATGGATGGATGAAATTAATGATTTTCCTACAGAGGTTCCAAGAATTGCAACCATTAACTCTTAAAAAAAATTATAATTCTTTTTTTCTTTTATGGGTGGGGGTGGGGTGGGGGTGAGTGACTATTTTGTAATTTGAAAAGTATGAAAACTGTATTTCGAATTTAATAAATCACAGCCCTTTATAATGTTGTATTACTTAGATGGAAATGAATTATGATTATTTAACTTGTTTGGATTCAACTAAAATGTTTTTTATAGCATTGTCCATTTGTCCAAAAACAGTTACACCAAATTTTAATTAGTTGTGAAATTTGGATAGATTAGACACGTTAATCCATTTGTTAAAAGTCCTTAATCAATGATGTAATTGGGTAAATTAAAATTATTTGCTTATAAATTGGTCATTCTCTTTATAATTTAGAAGTCATGAATAAGAATAGTAATAAAAAATCCAGTGTTTCTTTTGGTGTTCTCGTCTTAGTTTATAGTTCATATTTCCATTTTTCGAAAGACTTCAATCGATACTAGCAAGAGATAGGCCAATTCAATAGCTTTTTGTTCAAATCCTTGTGGAGTCACTCTCATATGTACATGTCAAGGGAATGACCTCCTCTCATACTAGGGAAAGATCCTCTCAATATTCTAATGCTTCACACTAGATATGGTGTTAGTCCCATATCAAAATGAATCCACGTTTGTGACTCAAACTTGTTTTGTAAAGACAGTAAAAAAAATAGTCAAAACAGTAAGAACACAAGATTTTTCGGTTAAAAGCTCTGGAAGTTCAGCGACCGCTTCAAACACTTAATCCCCCGTTGAGCATTATTAAAGATATTGCTCGAATCCACTATAAAGCCCCAACAATGGACAAAGATCGAGTCCACTGCAAAATAGCAAAGGGTTCACGAAACCCTAATTTCTCAAACTCTCTTTAACAGCAATCACTCACAAAGTAATATGTATTGCTAAATCCTTATCTCGATTTACAATAATCACATAAAAAAAATACTTACATATCATCCAATTGATGACCAATAATATGCACACAGAGAGAGATATCACGAAGACGAAGAGAGACCGAGTGCAAGAGTAAAACCCTAAAGGCACACAAGTGCCTTTTATATGAGATAAGCCAAAATACAAATCCAACGGTGCAAATCCTTCCAAGTGTCAAGCATCCATTGTATTTAACCAAGTATCAAACACGCTTTTAATTCTTCTAGAATCGTCTGATAATTGGATCAATAATAGACGGGGTTTTGGGATTAAATGTCTTACTCGATCAATTTTAACTTGGGCTCTCAAAATGTTGCAACACATTTTCACATTCTCCACCTTTGCTGCATTTTGAGACTCTATAAATGGATTCGAATTCTATCTCATAGATCACTCGATCTTTTTTAATCTATTAAAATAGAGAACTAATTAGTGTCAAGATTCAATAGTTTTAAAGAATCTTGAAATTTATTCAATGGTATTATCTTTGTACCTGCATGAGCTAGGTTTACTTTGGTAGGTATTTTAACCAGTTTTATATCACATTTTTCAATTATATCTCTAATGAAATGAAACATAATATCTATATTTTTAGTTCTGTCGTGAAACATAAGATTCTTACTCAAAAAAATAGCACTTTGATTATCAAAACAAATCTCCATCATATTTTCTGTAAATCCTAATTCATTTAATAACCCTTTTAACCAAAGGCCTTCTTTTATAACTTCAGTAGCACCAATATATTCAGTTTCAATAGAAGATAAAGCAACTATTTTTTTAAGCTGAGATTTTCAACTAATGCAACTATTATTTATCATATAAAAATATGCAAAAGTAAACTTTCTATTATAAGAATTACAAGCAAAGCCAGAATCAACATATCATTTCAAATCAAAACCATTTTTATCAGTTTAAACATAAGTCCTAATTTATGAGTACCCTTTAATTATCTGATTAAATGTTTCATGGTTTCACAATGAAGGTCATCGGGATTACTCATATATCTACTCAAAATACTTACAACAAAAGCAATATCAAGTCTAGAGCATATCATAACGTACATAGCAGAACCTACTGCATTAGCACAATGCACATTTGCCATTCTATTAAACTCATCTTCAATTTTAGGTAAATGATCGGTAGATAACTTCACACAAACAGATATAGACAAACCGACAGGTTTAGATTCATGAAGTGAAAACCTTGTACTAACCTTTTCAATGTAAGAGTCTTGTGTTAGAAATATTTTTTTATTTGTTCTATCTCTTTTTATTTTCATTCCTAATATCTTTCTAGCAAGTCATAAATCAATCATATCAAATTCAGATTTAGTTTTTCCTTTTAAAGAATTAACAGTGACTTTATCATGACCAGCTAAAAGCATATCATCAACATATGAAAGCAAATGGAAGAATTTAGAATTTCCAACACTTTTAAAATAGAAATAAGGATCATAATCTGACTTTTTAAAACCAAAACTTTGTATAATAGAATCAAATCTTCTATACCATTGTCTAGGTGTCTGTTTCAAACCACACAAAGATTTTTTTTCAAAACATATACTAAGTTTTTCTTTTCTTATTTTGAAAACCTTTTGGTTGAGTCATATTTATGGTTTCATCTAATGTACCTTAAAGAAATTAGTTTTCACATCAAATTATTCTAATTCTAAATCAAATAATGTCATAAGAGCAAGTAATATTATGATAGAAGTATATTTCACAACATGTGAAATTTTTTTAGTGTAATCTATCCCATCTCTTTTTGTGAAACCCTTAACTACAAGTTTTACCATATATCTTTTATCACCAGATTTCATATTACCTTCCTTTATTTTATAAACTCATTTACAATCAACAAGTTTGCAGTCAATGGGTTTCTGTACAAGGTTCCAGGTATGATTCTTGTATAAAGGATCCATTTCTTCTTGCATTACAGCAATCCACCTAGCATAATCTTTACAAGATACTATCTCTTTATAAAAGGTAGGTTCAAAATTTAGATTTTCAAATTCAATCTGTGAAGACACATAATCTGCATGTAGAAACCTAGAGGGAGGTCTTATTTGTCTTATCTCTCTATCCCTGGAAAGTTGGTAATCTTGCACATTAGTAATAGGATCCAGAACTTGGTCATCTTTCAAGTTATCATCAATTATTGTTTGAGTTTCTTCTTGAGGTTTCTCCACCTCAATTTGAAATTGAGGTTTCTGAGCCAGTTTCTCTCTGTTATCATCACTAAGATAGGGAAAATATTCTTCATTAAAAATAACAAACATACTTGTTATAACTTTGAAACCTCTAATTTCTTTTATCCATAGCCGATAGCCTATAACCCGTTCCTCATAGCCAAGAAAAACATATTTTAGAGATCTAGAATCAAGTTTAAAGTCAGGTTGGTGTGCATAAGCCTCACAACCGAAAGTTTTAAGGTATAGATTGTTAGGCATAGTTCCAGTCTATATCTTTTTAGGTATCTGATCATATATGGAGCTAGATGGACTTCTATTTATAAGATAACAAGCAATCTTAATAGCTTATTTCCAGAATATTTTTGGTAAACCTGAGCTGATCAACATGCATCTGATTCTTTCAAAGATAGTTATATTCATCCTTTCAACAATTCTATTTTGTTGAGGAGTATAAATCACAATTTTGTACCTCTGTATCCTATGATTACTGCAAAACTAATCAGATTCAACATTGCAGAGTTCAAGACCATTATCAGTTCTTAATACATTTAACTTCTTATTAGTTTGATTCTCAATTAATATTTTTCAATTTTTAAAAGTTATAAAAGTATCAAATTTATTTTTTTAATAAAAGAATCCAAACGTTCATTGAGAAATCATCTATAATAAGAAGACAATATCTATAGCTAGAAGCTGTAGATACAGGTGTAGGCCCCCACAACTCACTATGTATGTACAACCGCATTTAGTGCTTTGTGCATACCTCTCTTATGGCAATCTATTTTGTTTCCTCAAGATACAATATTCACAAAATGTTAACTTATGAACATTGTCCTTTCCAAATACTCCTTCTTTTGAAAGAAGTTTTAGTCCCTTTTCACCAAAGTGACCAAGTCTCCTATGCCACAATTCTGATTCATCAGATTGAGTCACTAAGCTTACAACATTATTAGAGGAAACACATTCAGGAACATAGATTCCATTAGATTTTGATGCTCTCATAATGAGATTATGATCTTTGGTTATATTTTAAAGTCTTTTCTAATCTCAATTTGATAATTTTAATCATTTAAAACTCCTAAGGAAATAAGATTTCCTTTTTAAAGCGGGAACATAACTGGTGTGTTTCGTAAGAATTATCTGACCATTTTTCAGTTTTAAAACAATGTTCCTGATGCCTTTCTCTTCACGAGATTCATTATTTCTCAACTTTACAAAACCTTCACTTAGTTTAGATAAATCAATAAACCATTTGAAATTGACACTCATATAAAACGAACAACCTGAATCAAGAACCTAATCTTGATATGTCCTTTCATAAGAGGACACATAAGCTACATGAATATTGGCTCCTGCTTCTTTATAAAAAGCAGCAATGGCAGAAAAGCCATTACCTTGACTGGATTCATTCATTTGATCATTAGCCTTTTTAAAACAGTATTTTATAAGATAACCCGTTTTACCGTAATAATAACACTTTCTATTCTTATCATGTCCCTTATAGGTTTTCTTGTCATTTCCTTTATTATCTCCCCATCTCTTCTTAGTGAGATTCTTGTTTTTGTTGTGATTGGCTTGGCTAAAATTGCTAAGCCCTTTAGATTGCGGCATAGAATTAGATAGGGAATTCTCAACATGAAGAGCTTCCCTATGTTCTGATTGTAATTCCAGTTCTCTATTCTTTAGAGAACTATGAATTATATCAACTGTCAAGTCATCCTATCATATTCTAAGGCATTTTTTATGTCCTTGTATTTGTCACCAAGAACATTAAGCAGACCAACTACTTTCTGATCATTTGAGATCTTTTCACTATAGTTTATAAGATTTTGTGTGATCTTATTAAACTTGTCAATATTTTCTTCTAAGTCAGCATTAGGATCAAACTTATGACTAAAGAATTGTCTCCACATAAAGCACTTATTTGTTAAGGTTTTAGTAAGACACTGTTTCTCTAAGGCAACCCATAACTCAGAAGCAATTTTAGTTTCACCTACCTTTCTGATTACATAATCAAATAGGTGAAGGAATAATGTGATCCAAGCCAATCTATCTTTTTTTTAGTTTTCCTTTCAAATGAGTATTTTCATTTTCTAATGCCAGAGACTAAAGTCTCATTTACCATCCCACATTTGAACATCAATATTAGTGGTCATGGTATACAAAAGTGTAGTAACAGTACTCAAAAAATCAAAGACATAGAGTAAAGAAATATCACACATATCAAATAGATATATCAAAATCTTGGAATAAAAGAAAGGACAAAAGTTATACAACAAATGTATACACTCAGTTATGTTTATACTCAATAAACAATATGGATTTAAAACATGCAAATTACAATTAATATGCATGCAAAATTCGTGCTCTACAATATGAAGCAGGATGTGTGTATCAACACATTTTCAAGAATCGCAATATTGCAGTTTATATAGGTATAAATCTGACCAAAAATTCAATCAATAACAAGTATCACACAACAGTGTATTATTTCACAAAAGAAAAATAATAAGTAACGTATCGCTTATGGATTTCCTTAGACCAAAACTCTACATCCCTCATATTCTAGAGCTCTCTCAAGAATCCCTAGACAAAGGTAAATATAGCGGTAAGAGTATACAGTAACTATTTTTGAAAGAACGGAATGAGATGGTTTAGATAACCTGTTACCGTAACTACATAATCGTAAATTTGCTCAAGAAAAATACCAGAGACTAGCTTCAAGTTTAGATCGAGTGATTTCTTGACTAAAACAATTATAGATCTTTACAGATATAAAGTTTTTACGAAGTATTCATGAGTCAAAGAGCTAGATCATTCTCAAAAATTGAAAACAAAACAAACTTTTCAAATATCTGATACCACTGCCCAGATAAAAACGAATCAACATTTGTGACTCAAACTTGTTTTGTAAAGAAAATATACTCAAAACAGCAAGAACACAATATTTTTCAACCAAAAACTTCGGAGGTTCAGCAACTGCTTCTAATGCTTAGTCCCGCGCTAATCATCCCTAAGAATATTGCTTGAATCCACTATAAAGCCCCAAAAATAGACAAAAATCAAGTACAATACAAAACAGCAAAGGGTTCATAAAACCCTAATCTAGCAAACTCTCTTTAACTGCAATCACTCACAAAGTAGTATATATTACTTAACCCTTCTCTCGATTTACAATAATCTTACAAAGAAATCACTCAAAGATCATCAAGTTGATGACCAATTTAATATGTAAAGAGAAAGAGATATCACGAAGACGAAGAGAGACCGAGTGTAAGAGTAAAACCCTAAAGGCACATATATGAGATAAGCCAAAAAAAATCCAACTGTGCAAATTCTTCCAAGTGTCAAGCATCCAGTGAAGGCGTGTATTTTACCAAGTATCAAACAAGCTTTTTACTCTTTTGAAATCATCTGATAATTGGGCTTAAATGTCTTACTAGATCAATTTTAATTTGGGCTCTCAAAATGTGGCAACACATCTTCACATATGGACTAAATTGTCTTTAAAAACTTTGAACACAACTCACGTACTGCTTTAATGGGTGACAACCTAACCCTTATAACACACTATAGCCTCAGGTGACGAATAATTGACATCGAGGTGTCAAACCTTCTCATTTGACATGAGTTCTTGGGAAAGGGAATCTATGTTATCCTTTTATCAATTATTGCCAATATAATCATAAAAAGCTAATTTTTCAAAAAAAATAGATGATAAACTTTAATTTTTTGCTAGCCAAAACTAACTATTCGATATAGTTCTTGCTAGACGTAACCATCATATTAATTTGTCATCCTTGAGTTTAGAACCTCTTTTTAATATATTATTAATGATAAGTTGGAGAAAGGTGAGCACGACGTCAACTCATCATGCCCCTTATAGCTTATGCCCTGAACAACACACGTGTTATAATAATGAGGACAAAATGTTACAATCCTGCAAGGGTGAGTTAATCCAAAATCCATCCTCAATTTGAATTACAGACTGCAACTCGCCTGCATGAAGCCGGAAGCACATCACAAAATTGCAAGTTAATAGTTCACATGTTAATGAATCTTCCAATTGCTTTATGGTTGGCTAAGAGATTATCTATGGTAGCATTAATTCTAACAGTTACGCCTCACCTCAGAGGCTCAAAGTAAAAGTGCCACGTAGCAAGTCAAGTAGGCAGAAAGTCAACAAGAAAGTCAAATAAAGATCCATGAAGTCAAAATATGAAGAAATCAAACAAAATCGAAATCATTGCACTTCAAGGCCGAAGTCCATGCTGAGGCACTACCTCAAGGACGAAGTACTACAACTTAAGCTGAAACGCTGCCTAAAAAAACAAAGAAAGAAACTGAAACTCTCCACTTAGATAACCACCTCAAAGATCTCTCTAAAGCTCTCAAACTCGTCTAAAGCTCATGAAGCCGAAGCTGTCTCTTATAATAGATTCGAAGATTTTTTAAAAGTGATTGATGTAACACTTGTAATAAAGTTTGTCAGTATATCAGCCTATTATATAGAGCGGCTGACCCCTTATCAATGTATTAATTACATGAATAGACTGTAATGTGAAGCCTCAATTAGGGAGATGAGGTCACGTGGTTCTAATCCAACGGCCACCACGTCGACCAAGACAGTATAAATAGGTTCTCTTTATAACTGAAAGGTGGTGGGCAATTTACAGTTGGGTGGTTGGTTGGAATTTTGACAATCATATATTCGAAATATATACTTGAATTCTCAAGAAATTCATAAAAACACTTGGTTGAATATTTTTCATCTTCTTTACAAATTTATTGAACACAAATTTCAACATACAATATAACAACTTCTATACCCACTTCATCTATCCATCCACGTATTCTCGTTTGTCACCATATAGACTAGTTTGGCTTCCGACCGATGATCGTTGTTAGCGCGATTGCTTTTGTTTCACCCGCCAAAGCCTAAACATTTCTGTCTCTCGCTGTAAAGTACCTCCTGCGTTCATTTCCTCTTTGTTACCGCTGTTACTCCTGTAGAAACGTACCAAAATCGTGCTTGACTTGACGTGAGTGGGCCCGATATCTGTTGGCTCATTTTCTGGGGTTAACACTAACTACACATTTAGCTTATTTTGAGCAAATATGATTATCTAAGAGAACTTTCTTCATACATTGACGACATGTTTATTAAGTAGAAACGAGTACTAAATATGATTCAACATACACGTTCCATATAGTCTACAAATAGAAGAATACATAGAGTTATGTTCTATTAAGGTGTGCATTCGATAAGCACAGGTTGTTGAGGAATTATGGGTCATGAAGAACAAATGCCAATCTCAAGCTCATGCAGCTAACATGGGTCATTAAATATATATCATGTGGCAAGATAGAACCAGCTATTTTTTAGCTCATCAAGAACCAACTTCAAAAAAATAAAAATAAAAAAAACCCAGAAATCGATTAATTGTACCCTTAAGAAAACTTGAAGAATTTATGTTAGTAGTTGGGGATGGTGACTGCTCTACTTGGGTGGGTTGGACTTAGATTGCCAGCCTAAACACTGCTAAGAAGTGGGTCTAACTTCTCCTTTTCAGTTGGCATTTATTAAAATAAGTTCATGAATATTTCGAAATGCTGATAATTTGACCCCATTCGAAAAAAATTGGATGATATTGTTAATATAAAGATTTAATTAAATACATATTTCAACTAGAATATATGCTGCTGAATGTAAAGCTTTCAGAACGTTCAGAATTAATCAATGTTCTCTAAGAAATAATAATTCATTTTTAGAAGTTAATTTTTAGTGAACTGTCTTGAGATCAAGCTGAGATGGGTCGAGATTGTCTGAACTGAACGCTTTAACCTACCTTTACTTCTCTGTAAACTCAATCTGCTTCTTCAAAACTCGATGTTCTTGAAGCAAGAAAGTCTTTCAAAGATCTGGTGTCGTGAACAAGGATAATTTTGGTCAATAATTCGTTGCTTTTTCGTGGAGAAATGAGTAATTCTCGACAAATAACTGAATTTTTATTTTAAAATTAAACCGAGCTGAATTATCGCACCCTATTCAAGGTTTAGAGTTAGCTGTAAGAATAATTGGAGATTCAAATGGGGAACAAATGTGCCCAATAAATTGTTAGGGTTGTCCAACATCTAAATCTAGTTTTAGGTACAATCAGACACTAAATGAGTAATGTCTTGTTCTAGATATTTTTTAAGATTGTGTTTGGCTCATGTTCATATATTGTTTATGAACAGCCAATATATTTTTGAAAAATGCTAGTGGTACATAATTTTTTGTCATAATGGTTCACATAACACTCAAATGAGGTGGAGCCCACAAAAATGTGGAACCTATCCCATGTGAGTGTTATGTGAACCCCTATGGATAAAAATTATGTACCCATAGCATCACTCTATATTTTTTATTCAGACATTTCGAGAGACTCACGAGTACTACTCATTTATTACCACTTATTTTTATCTATTTGTAATCTAAATTAATTATAAACACTTTCCAAATATACTTTTATCTCATAGAGAGAGAAGATTATGAAAATGTCAAAGAAAATTAGTTAATTTAAGCTATAACACAATAGGTTGTATTTATAGATTAGGAAAACCGAACAAATTGCCTATAATATTGTCATGTTAATAATAATAGGAATATGTATAATAGTGAAGTTACTACAATCGTTTCGTTCTCAAACGTGTCTGTTACTAAAGAAAAATACAAAATTCGATGTCTCAAATGACTCTTTTAAACATCTTTTGTTACGGACAAGAATTAGTATTAACAATTTAATCCGAGCAGTACGTGCCCCGATACCACTTGTTAGAAAATCGATAATGACTCTAATATCACTTGTTAAAAATTAAGCCAATTGTTATAAATATTAAAGACGAGATAATGTGAAAGATGAAAATAAAAATCACAAGAATACAAGATTTAGTAGAAACCCAACTAGAAAAATCACTGGAAGAGGTGGAGAATTCACTATAATCAGTAGTAAGGATTACAAGAGATCTCTCTGAACCAAACTAATAATTAAGACAATATGTTAATCTCAATATGTATTGTACATCACATATTATAATCAAAGAGTATCTAACACACTAGAAGAATATAATATAAATAAGAATCTAATATAATGTGAAGTCTTATTACAATAGGTAAAATCAATAACAAAGCATTTGAGTTGAAATAGGAATCAAAAACACTGCTTTAATTCCTTGTAGTCTTTTATTTCTTCAAAACTTCTCCAAAAAAAAAAAAAAAACTCCATATATACATTCAGAGCAGAATTCGAGTCACGCCGAAATTTAAACAATTAACTTGGTCCAATTCATGGTGTGAATATTCTGCGAAAGGACAATATGGTAAAGTCTGGAGATGTCACGACGGTGATAGAGAATTTATGTTTCTATTTATCAAAATCGTGGCAGGTGGCAGTGCTACGTGTTGGTGAAGAAGAAAAAGAGAGAGAAGATGAAGTGGGTTCAACGATAGTTTTGACGGCAGTTCAGCGTTGATGGTGATCATAGGTGGCAAATCTGCCATTGTAGTTTGTATGCATGTGTTTATGTATGTTAAAAAAACTCTGTATTTTCTAAATTTAAAACTATAAATAGAATTTAGAAACAAAACACCTGATTTTATTAGATGTCACAATTATGACCACCTGATTTTAAAAAAAAAATAAAAAAAAATCATAAGTTTGTTAATTTTAAAATTATATTCTTAAAGATTAGTAGTTTTGAATTTTTTCCTTGTCCTCTTTTCCATTACTTTGTTAATGGGTTAGGGCCCAGGGAAAATAGATTGGGCTTTAGTAATGGGCCTTTGTAAATAGTTTTCTATAGTTGTAGATTGAGTTAATTAAATCACCAATCATCAATATTTGCCCCAGTTACTGCTTGTTTGTTCATAAATAAAAGGTTACTGATTGTTCATCAAACGAGGATTAGAATCTCCTTTTAATAGTTAAAATTAAAGGATAATGGCTCTGCTCAACCCATATAACAATATTTAAACTTTTATTTCTCTCTCAAGAGCTTTGTTCAAGAAACAGATTGAAAATCAATAAGCAAACAAATCATAAAAATCCCAAGAAACAGATCATAATACATAACAGAAATAGTATAAAACTTGAAAATCTATTATTATTTACTCAATTAATCTTGAAAAACTAAAGAAACAGACTGAAAATCAATAAGCAAAAGTGAAAACCAAAAATAAGCAGAATTTCCTACAAGAAAAAGTCATCAGCCTAATAAAAAAACCTCCTGACTTGATTCTTGGGAAGAACCCACTTGCCATTAACCCAATCTTGATGAATTCTCAGCCTCTCAGAATCGTAAACAAATTCATCTTTTGAAGAACATTCAAAATACACAATATACTTGTCTCCAATCCTCGCAATGACCTTCCCAACCCACCACCCATCGTTGTCAAAAGCATCAACCTGATCGTACAGTTTGAACTCAGTCACCGGAATCTCCGGTGGCGGCGGACGGACCTCGGTGGCGGGGACAATCTCTCTAAATGGCCCAGACATGTCATCCTTCAATAGAGTATGATACTGCACCATGTATTCTTTCCTTAACTGCCCCGTCACCACCACCGTTGCCTCGTGGTAAGATCCAAGAAAGCCTTCTTCGTTGCTGGCTATTTCCACAAAATCACCAGCCCTGTGAAACTTCATCGTTCTCTTCGGAAATTGAAATTGGATTCAAAATCACATTTCCCTTTCACGAGCTCTTCTTCATAAGAATTTGTTCTGTGTGTAATATTTCTCTTCACCGGCCCAAGCATCGACTGCATCCATCGGAGTCCATGTCAACCCGCTTCCGTAATATATATTCAGCCCCAGGGGCGGATTTGGGGGTTAGCTGCACTGGGCTAAAAAAGAGTATTTATTCCTTAGTTTAAAATCACATTCTGCGAATGAGTGCATCGGTTGGCAGTCTTCTCTTCCCTGTCCAGCCAACCATTTTGCATAGTTTTCCAGTTGAGTGTCTGTGTGTCCCAGGTAAGAGGAAATACCAGTTTTGGTGCTCCTAATTGTGTACATACAAGAATTGTATGGTCTTTCCGATGCAATTCCAGCATAGCCTCTTTGAGATTTTGTTCACAAGATTTCTTCTCCAATTCAAAACCCAATCAATTCTTCCCCCAAATCATTTTTCATCCCATATCAATATTCTCACAAAATCACCCTCTAATTGAAATGAGCTTCAGAGAAAATTCAGAAATTTATGTCTTTTTAGTTGGCAGGATGTTGTTTGTGATTTGACTTGTAGGAAAAGAGTAATGGACTGGTATAGGTTCTTATTGATGTTTTGGTAGTTGTATGTTGGTGATTATGTAGTAATGTTGATGGTGTTGTGCAAGTGTCGAATGTTGTGAAATCATCAAATGAAACCATATGTTTTTTCATATTTTTAATGAAATGGATTCTTGTTGGTTTACCTTATGATATTTTCTCTCTTCTGATTTGCAAATTGCTGAAACAACAAGAGACTCACGTTGCAGTTTATGTAATGCTGAAATTAAGGAGAAAACCTGAATTAATCCACGTGTTGCAGTTTATGTGATGCTGAAATAAAAGGGAAAGACTATTCTTCCATATTTTTATAGAGAAATCGCTATTAATGCTAATGAATTAATCCACCTGTCATTTTTAACTATCGCCACTGATTTCCATCCACCTCGTGGACTTTTTTACTGGGTTGGTTGGATGGATGGAATTGAAATGAATGATGCATGGGTAATTTTTTTCAAAAAGTGGGTGAGCAGACGGTAACCCTTTATTTTTGGGTGAAAAAGTACTAATTGGAGGCAAATATTGGTGATTGGTGATTTAGGACTTATTTGAACCCCATTTTTGGTGTAAAATATGTTTTTGAATAGTAGATTGATGGAGAATATGTAGTTAAAAAATGAAGAAAAAAAATTTGGATTACGTGTAATATTATTTTATTGAAAAATGTATGGTTGAAAAGAAAAGAAAAAAAAATGTATTTCGAAAAAAAATTGAATCAAACAAAGACTTAATTAAATTTCAAAGAGACAGACAGTACAATCCGTAAATACAGTTGGTAAGTCGTCCTATTAATGTAAATTAATAGGATTGGTGGGCTGGCAAAATGTTTCTATTAGGGTGTGTTTGAGCCAAATTATTTTAAAAAAAAATATTTTGGAATAGTAGATTAATGGAGAATATATGGTTGAAAAGATTATTGATGTGATGGAAAATATTATTTTATTGAAGAATGTGTGGTTGAAAATGAGTAGAAAAATGAAAATGAAAATTTTAATATAGCTCAAACATGGGCTTAAACTCGATCCCCATCTTGACACAACTTGACATTTCTTGAAGAAGAGAACTCTTTAATAGAATCAATTTGAGCCTAATTCCTTGCTTCTTTCGTGGAGAATCGGACAATTCTCAACAAGCAATTGAATTTCCTTTCAAACCAGTTACCCAAAATACATACAATTTCATGTTATTAATAAGATATTGTGTCGTGAATTAGGATCGTTTTGTGCACGTACAAAAATTATTGCCATAGGCATTTTGGTTGTCTTGTTTACAAAGAGGAAAGAATAGAAGAAGACAGAGGAGTGTCTTGTTTCACATAAATACGCTTATTAAGGTTAGAAAGCTAGTTGTGGTAAGTGAATGGACCTTCTATCCTTTATGATATTGAGTTGACAAGGGACAAAATGTCCATAACTATAGCGAAAATGATAATGTTTCCATTCACAAGATAAAAAATGAAAAATTTGTCAACGTGTAATAGAGCGTCGTCGTTAGGGATAAACTAAAGACCGTCGACTTAAGTGATTTATGTATGTTTTTTACATTTTTCGTAGACTCAAAAGAAAATGTTTTTAATTTGAAGTTGTCTTAAATATGCAATTTAATGCGGGTTGGTTTAGAGTTGTGATTGTACTTGTGTGTCTAGTGGTGGGTCTAGGGTTGAACAAAATCTCCCTAAAAACTTGAGGGGTGTATTCAATTGAGATTTTTAATGACTTTTTGAAATTTAAAAAGTTTAGAAATATTCAATATAGACTTTGTGAAACTTTTTAAAAGTATTTGTGTATTCAATTGAGACATTTATCAAATTTTAAAAAGTTTGTAAAAGTCACTGTGTATTTAATTAAAATTTAATTAAAACTTTATAGAAGTCGCTATAAGTTTTAGAATAATCAAATTTTAATGATTTTAAAAACTTTTATAAAAATCTTTAGGGTACTAACTTTAAAGCGGAAAGTATTAAAATAAAATCTCAAAATTTGTCCCTCGTTACTCACAAAATTTTAGGAGATTTTCACAAAAAGTCTCAATTGAATAAACCCCTCTTACTTAGTCTACTTCCCATATTCATTACTGAGATTGAGAATTGGACAGATCTAACTTTTTCAATAAATGTGATCTTATTTTTTAAGATGTACAAAGCATATGTCTGCACATAATTTAAACCATTTTAAGCTTCAAACTCTAAAGAAAATTACAAAAATTCAAAAATCGATGTTCCAAGAGAGAGTCCTCTTAAAATATCCATTACCCTCAAGTATAGAACCATCGAGAATGATTCTCGCAATTTGAAGAGAATTAAAAACTCGATATTTTGTAAGAGAGAGTCTTTTAAAGATTATTTGTTTGTCGTACACGAGAATGAGTCGGGTCAAATTTGCTATCCTTTGTAGAAAACCAAACAATTCTCGACAAGTAAAATCGAACTACACCAACCTTGCCGTCCACAATTTAAAGTTTAGAGTTAGCTAAGAACAATAAATTGGAGTTCAAATGGGAGTACACAATAAAAGCTCTTGTGGGTTGCCCAAAAAGTAAACCGTACCCTTAGGTAAACACTCAATTTTTGGTTTGGATTTTTATACTTAGTCTTATTAATGATAATTTCAACAAAATCTTAGAGAAAGATAAGAGAGTGAAAATAAATATTATTGAAATGTTAACTAAATATATAAGTTGACGAATAATTTGTCCACACACGAAAAGTTGGTGTCCTTTAAAGTAGAAACATAAAGATGGAATAAATGAAGTGGTTGGTTCCTCTTTATAACAATATTAAATTGAGGGAAACAATTGAAAATGGGTTGTCCAATTTCACTATTTTGGACTATGCTGCATTTCGAAGATAACCCTTAACTCGTTGTGGAACGTAGATTGTTTCGTCAATGCTCCGACCACACAAATTCTTTTCTTTCGCCCGATTTTTCAACCATTGAGTGCATTGAAATGTACGATAAGCTCAATTTTAGTATGATCATATCAAACTAAATATATTGTAATCTACCCCTCTTTTGATATATTCTTTCTTGTAAACTTCTTCTTTAGATCAATACAAATACTTTTTATTTATTTTTATTTTTTAAAATAATTCTATCACTTTTCGTGATCATAAATCGAGTGTATTTGAAGGAAATCAGTACAAAAATATCTCCACTCATTAACATGCATCATCATCAATTCTTTTTCTATTCATCTACTCACCTATGCATGTTCTCATTTTGTACATTTCCCTATTGAACAAAGAATTCAATATGTATACAGTACCGTACAAGACTGGTGTTTGTTTCGGATAGCTTAAATACTTGCTAAAAAGTCAATGTTAAAATCAACAATTAATTTTAATTACACATTTTATGAAATCCACAAATTTTTATTGATTTTTGTTTCGCGTATTTTATCAATTTTTATCAAAATATGCTTTTTTTTATTTATCAAAAACTCGGTCAAACAACTGCAAGGCTGAAACACAATAATTTCAGTAAGCTACCCATTCTTCCTCTATTTAAGAACCCTAACTTGCCAATCCCATCACTCAAACTTCTCTTTGCATCCAACAATGGCAATCGAGAAAAAGCTCGATCACGATACTGGATCTAACCCGGTTAGTGCAGAAGTGGAAGAAACCCTACCCAAATCTCTTTTTTCCATTAGACTGAAGTATGTGAAGCTCGGCTACCATTACTTGATTTCCAATGCCATGTACCTTTTGATCATACCCCTTCTTGCTGCTTCTGCAGCAGTTAATTTTTCAGTACTAAACATCCAAGATATAGTGCAGCTATGTAACCATCACCTGAAATACAATGTTCTAGCAGTGATCTCATGCACGTCGCTAATGGCGGTTTTGGCGACAATTTATTTCATGAGTCGTCCAAGGAAAGTTTACTTGGTGGATTTCGCGTGTTACAAGCCCGATCCCAAATTCGAGTGCACGACCAAGTTGGTTTTAGAGAAAGTTTCGACTTTCTTCAGCGAAGAAAGCGTAATTTTCATGAAGAAAGTGTTACAAAGGTCGGGATTGGGTGAAAAGACATTTGCTGGTTCTCTTCTAGACTTTCCTCCGAGATTTCCTGTTGAAAGTGCTCGAAAGGAAGCCGAAATGGTTATGTTCGGAGCCATTGACGATCTCTTGGCGAAAACCCGAGTGAATCCAAGAGATATTGGAATTCTTGTGGTTAATATTTCTTTGTTCAATCCAACGCCGTCTCTTTCTTCCATGATAGTGAATCACTACAAGCTTAGAGGGGACATCGTGAGTTGCAACCTAGGCGGCATGGGATGTAGCGCTGGGCTGATTTCAATAGACCTTGCAAAAAGGCTTTTACAGGTTTGTTACGCGCAATCTTGTCTAATATTGACTACCAAATTAACATGTCCATATAATGTAGAGTAATGCTATGTAGCATGTCATGTATTTAGCACCGGAGTGTCTACTGCTTCATTGTCTAATAAAGTCGTGATGCACGTTGATACTAACTGTCTACTTTCCACAGGTGCAACCTAACACATATGCCCTAGTCATGAGTTTTGAAAGTGTTACACCTTTCTATTATGCGGGCAATGACAAAGCAAAGCTTCTCCCAAACTGCCTCTTTCGCCTCGGTGGAGCTGCTATCCTCTTATCCAATCGCTTATCTGATCGTCGACGTTCAAAGTACCAACTATCACACACTTTGCGTACCCACAAAGGTGCCGATGATAGAGCATACAAGTGTGTTTTCCAAGAAGAGGACGAAGAGGGGAAAATCGGTGTCACATTATCTAAAGATCTGATGGCTATTGCTGGAGAGGCCTTAAAATCAAACATCACAACACTTGGACCATTAGTACTTCCAATCTCCGAGCAACTTCTATTTTTCGCTACACTGATTGCGAAAAAAGTCTTCAAGATGGACGTGAAGCCATATGTTCCAGATTTCAAGCTTGCGTTCGAGCATTTCTGTATTCATGCAGGTGGAAGAGCAGTGTTGGATGAACTGGAGAATAATCTTAAACTCACAGAATGGCATATGGAGCCTTCAAGAATGACTCTCTATAGATTTGGCAACACGTCAAGCAGCTCAGTATGGTATCAACTAGCCTATGCCGAAGCCAAAGGGCGCATCAAAAAGGGCGATCGAGTATGGCAGATTGCATTTGGATCGGGTTTCAAGTGTAACAGTGGCGTCTGGCGTGCACTCAGGACTATTAATCCGATCAAGGAGCAGAATCCTTGGACAAATGAGATCGATCAATTTCCTGTTCGAGTACCTAAAGTCATGATCCTTTAGTCGATTGTCCTCTTTATTGACGACCAGAGTTTATCGAGGCATACTACATTTTTTCGTTAGTAAACTAGAAAGCAACTTTCCTTTACATCATTACTAGAACTCAAACTTAAGGTCGTTAGTATTATTCATTTTGTGTTCGTATGTTGGATTTATGTCACCCTCTGTAGCTTCTTATTCCTTTTTATTAATATATGCATTACAATTATTATGCATAAAATTTATTAGCAAAAATTATATTCTTTAACAAAATGCGATTGAGAGAGACTGAAGTTGAATATGATGAAGAATAGAGATAAGCTATTAAAAATATATAACTATATAAGGAAAGAAAATTCTGAAAATCACTCTCAAAAGACTTTAGGTATATCACATCTAGAGTTGGATTGCATGATAAAGAATTTTTCAAGAAATCTGATTAGTGTCAATAAATGAGGATGATCTAAGGTCATTTTAAGCATTTACTTCCCAACTACTACATTTATTTCATACATAGACCTAGAAAGCTAATGTTATTCAATTAATTTCCAATAACTCTATTGTCTTGAGGAAACTCATCCTCGATGAGTTTTAAGGCATGGTACTTGTCATAGAGTTGCAAGGATTTAGATTACGTGTTGCCCACATATTCACCAAGTAATATATATATTAAGATTTAGAGTTCCATCTTATTAAGAAGAGTCGTAGAAACCCTTATATATTGGTTCAGCAATTAGTTGATATGATATTCATTCCTTAATATGTATCGGCAAAAAAGTTGATCAATCTTGAGATTCGTGTGCTCATTTTTTGTCTTAATCTAATCAAATTTCTCGTTTCAGTATAATAGGCTCTGATACCATCAATCCTAAAATTTCAACTTTATTAAGAGTAATAGTACAAACACTTATATATTAATCTATATTTCCATAATTAACAGATGCGATATTTATCTATTTAACCATGTGTAATTTTAAAGCAAAAAAGTGAAGTGGAGACACAAATTTGACTTAGTTTGGCGACGAATAGGCCTAATCCCTCTTTGGAAGGGATCAAGCATGCACGATCAGAATCGCACGGCAGAGAGGGTACAAAATCATTCATATCATCGCATAAAACCCGGATTTCTCACTCTCGCACAAGGAAATAAATCCCACCCAGATTACTGAAACACCTCATTGTTATCATCTCTATGTTTTGCAACAAAGAATTTACCCTAAACTAATCACAAAATAGAGTATATATGGAGATTCATTGGTGGAGCCAAGATTCTTGCTTTGGGGGAAGAATATCCTTAACCAGTTTAATCTTGGCCTAGCACAATTCGGTTGTGAGTAGCCTCTTCGAAAATATATGAGAACCAACGATGATATCTAAATATCTTCTATGTAACACCAACGACATCTTTCTTAGAAGTTGATGTTGTCGGGACAAAACTATTAAGGAATAGTAGTATTATTAAAAAGTCGACGATGTGGTTCAACAGGAAGCTTAAGATGATCCATTGTTCGATTTGAAGACAATATTCATACAACTTCTAGCGTCAATGATGAGTTAGTGGTCTTGATTTCAACAATGAATATTCAATTTTTTAACAACACATCCTCCAAAAAGTCAATATTACAAAAAAAAAAAAAAAAAAACTACTTTTTCATATGGCGCACAAACTATTTTCAGAATAAAAAAATAATAATAATAATAAAGAATCCATGATACAAGAAGCCAAAAGCACTTAGAAAATTACTCATGTCCCCGCTAAAGGAATCAAATAATGATTTAAGGATACACATAAGCCAACAATCATCCTTAACAAAATTAATAATCTCATAAGACAAATATTAATTTTTTCTGGTGTCCCCACCACAAGTTCTTGTAATCACAGTAGGACCCAACCACCAAGTGGGCATGAGTTGTCCTTTGCTATTTGTGGCCCATTTCAAGAATTAAATTCAATGTTCAAACATTAAAGCAATTCAAAATATTCAAATTTCGACACATGATATTAAAAAAAAATCATTTTTTACTTTCAAGGATGTCGAGTT
>CAIGRB010075876.1:3996-24229 GCA_903798255.1 Fraxinus quadrangulata
AAAATTAATAATTAATTTTAACTGCATATTTTATTGAGTCCACTACTTTCAATTACACATTTTTCAAAAAAAAAAAAAAAAAAATTAATACCAAATATAAAATATATTTATACTATATAAATGAAATTTTTTTAAAAATTTAGTCAACGTGTTGTGTCTATACTTTTTTTAAAAATTATTTTTTGGTGTATCCGATACGTATCGTGTCGAATACACGTATCCGTGCCGGTGTATCATACTTGATTGTGATTAAAAGCAATTCAAATTTATTTTTAAGGTACTTCATCTATGTCAAATATAAATTTAAAAAGTCACTTTTATAGTAAGGTAACTTTTATTAGAACTAAATTCTCTTCGGTACTTAATTCCAATCCAATACGAAAAAAGAGTACTGACTCAAAAGTCAATGTATCTGATGCTCCCTGCCTGCCTCTATTAAACTGGTCACCTATTAAATTCAACAACGTAATTATATGTCCATCCAGATGTGACCCTTCGTGGAAAATTTTATTGCAAATTAGTGGGATTCTTTGGAATAAATCAGGATAAAACCAATTAAATAAGAACAAATTTTAGTTCCTTACATATTGGGATCATCACGTGACAAGACGTCCTTGCTTTGCTAAAAGATATATCGATAATTGTGTATATTTGGCTAAGGCGTTGATTTTTCTGCTATGCTTACCACTAACTTAGCATTCTTCATTATAAAATTTGATATACTGAACACGTGGATTTCAAATTATGATGCGACACAATTTGATCACACTACGTATTTAAATGATACTAGTGGTGGGTTCGGCTCGGCCCACGAGCTACGAGCTCGGTCTAGCTCGTGGGTCGAGTCGAACTTTAACTCGCGAGCTCGATTTTTTTTAATTATTTAAACAAAGTTAAACCGATTTTTTTTAAAAAAATTTAACCCTTAAACTCACGAGCTCGACTCGTGGGCGAGCCAGGCTTGCCTAGCGAGCGGCTCGCTCGGCTCGAGCTCTTCTTTTTAACGAGCTCGAACGGCTCACGAGCCGTATTTTGACGAGCTTGAGAGCGAACCGTTCGGCTCGTTTACCACCTCTAAATCATTACTACACATATTGCTTGGAGGTTGGAACCTGAAAAAATGGGTCCTAAAATCAATCCAAAAATTTATAGTGCGTTTGGTTTGCTGTATTCACTTTTTTAAAACACTGAAAACGTGTTTAGTCTGATATTTTTTTAAATACATTTTAGAAAATAAAGATAAATTTATTACATAAAATTCAAAACGTATTTTAACTTTTTAGTATTTTCAGTGAGAATTCTAAAAACACTAAAAACACGAAAAGCAAAGGTTTAAAGAGAAAATTATTTATATTTTTCTATTTTAAGAAATATTTTTTCAAAATAACAAATCAAACGAGTTTTTTAGTAATTTTAAAACAGAAAACTAAAAATGAACTTAAGGGTGTGTTTGAGACATATTATTTTGGAAGAATGTATTTTGGAATAGTAAATCAATGGAGAATGTATTGTTGAAAAAGAAGAAAAGTTATTGATGTGATGAAAAATATTATTTTATTAAATAACGTGTAGTTGAAAATGAATAGAAAAATGAGAATGAGAATTTTAATATAGCTCAAACATAGGCTAAAATTCAAAACTGAAAACTGAAACATAAATCAAACCAGCCTAATTTTTAGAGTGACATAAAAAATATGATGAAACCTAGTCAAAGGAAAATCAGTTCAACCAAACATAAAATAATCGGGTTTAAAATCTATATAATTAAATTTTAACTTACTGTTCAACTCTAGTTTAACTCTCCCATTGTTGATCCTTACTGTTTTACTAATCCATGTTTGTTCGAATTGTATAACATTGGTAAGTAATACCTTCACCTCTGTTTTGTTTTTGTTTTGCTAAAATTTATAATTTTAGCGAATTTTTATAAAAGTTGATAAATTTTTGATAAACATTGGTTAGTAAAACCATTATCTCCTCGTGGTTGAAAAGTTGATAAAACGATACCAAAAAAGAAGAGATGTTTGAATAGACTCGTTAGGTGTATATCTGGGAAGGTCATGTATTCTACTGAAACCTGTCCAAATCTATCGCCTAACATGAGAGAGCTCAGGATATTTCGGAAACCAAACAACTTTTTTTTCCACAAAATTATATGTAAACTTCCTTAAAAAATTATTCGAATTTCGTTAGACTTGTTTGTTGTACAAGTGAAGAATAATGTTATCTAATACTGTTAGTGTTCAATATCCATTTAGATAACGCTGTGTGATAGATTCAATTGATAGTAGAATTACATAATTTATTTAATTAAATTTATTTTTAATATCGTATTAGCGTTATCTAAATTGGTGTTTTAATACTATCGGTGCTACTAAATTGCATTACCGTTTGGTGAAATTAGTTCACATATTATGTGCAGCAAACATGCACCTATTGTGTGAGTACCTGCAACTGGGATTTCAACAGCAAACTCCGTGTAGCAGAAGACGGAGAGCAAGGCAGAGACGCCGGAGATGGCGTAGGAGAGTACGATGGCAGGGCCAGCTCCTTCACGTGCTTCCTGGCCTGTGAGCACAAAAATTCCGGCCCCAATGACGGCTCCCATACCGAACCATATCAAGTCCCACCATGATAGTGTCTTCTTCATATCGTGTTCGCTCCGTTTCTTCACCTGCAGCTCAGCCACATCCTTCGACCGGGAAAGTACCCGATCTACCAGTCGTTCAGGCACATGTTTCACCGCATTTACGTAATTACCCCAGCTCTGAAATGACTCCTCGGGGAGAAAATCGTCCTTTGTACATGAACATCCTCTCTTCCTCTTCGTGATTTCCGAGCCGCCTCCTGCGTTTTCAACCCCCATTCCTATTTCCTGGCCACCTGCAAAATTCGTAAAAGTCATTACAAATCAAAGCAAAGCATATAATCAAATCGAAAATTCTCTCGCGGAGGTGAAGCCGGAGAAAGACACTCACAAACTTACAAACACAGAGAGAAATTTTTTTGGTATACTGCTTGGCGTTGACGCGGGAAGTCTATTGCGAAGTTATAATTATCTACAGACAAAATTACGTCGGAGACCCTAACCTTTTTAGGAAATGTGAAAACGATTCCTCAACTATATAGATAGTGTGAAAATGGTTCCCAACCTCGTAACATGATGTTTTAACTTTTAACTCACAAACCTATTTAACATAAAAAATTGAGTCCCTACGTGACTTGAAAGTCTACATTGTCAATTTTCATCGCGTGATGACCAATTTCACAAGGTTTTGGGAGTCAAAATTACACTTTTAAAGGTTGTGAATCATTTATGCGCTTACCTATAAAGATTGGAGAGCCCAATCCTAACTATCGATTGTTGTACTATAAAACGAGAAAACAGTTTAGGGTACTACAAGAAATTAGCCTTTTGCGACGTATAAGCAGCATTCATTAATTGCATTTGACTACAAGATGTTTATCGCAAAAATAATTAAATATATGTTGTAGATTAACTCAATTAATATTTGACAAAAAGATTCCATTGCATGCTGCTAATGTAACCTCTTACAACATTCGTGGTCTATTGTAAAAAAGTTTATATATTTCGTGGATTTAACATGGGCAATGATCGTTATTTAAAAAACTTGTTGACATTTTGCAACTTTCATTGCTTGTTTAGAATCCTTTCGTGAAAAGCATGTATGTGAAAGGGGTTGTTTGACAAATTTTTTAATAAAAATTGATAAAATATATATTAAAAAGTTGATAAAAATCATCGTGAATTAATATATTTTGCTTGAAATACTTCTTTGTTATTATTATTGCATTTTTTCATGAATGCAAGACGGTAAAATTTATAAGCAGTTGAAAAACATCATAAATAAATAACACGTTGATCATTGTTTGCATTTGGAAAGATCAAGAAAAGAGTGATTCCAAGGAATTATTTGTCGCGAATTGTCCAATGAGAATGACCGTGAAGATATTGGACATATCCGGCAATGCCTACGTGTTTTTTATTGGTGAGATTCTTATCATGTCTACAAAAATTGACGGCCGATATTCGATTCCAGGAAGTTCGGGTTATGACGGGACCCACTCGAAATAAAATAAACGCTCATGAATCTACCGTGGAAAGTCTACTCAAATAAAAATAATATTTTATAAATAAAGTTAAAAGTTTATGTTAAAAGTAAAGAGAGTTGCCCAAAAAAGAAGAAAGTGACAGAGTCACGTTTTTACGAAAGTAACCTTTACAAATAAATAAATAAACAATCAATTATTTAATGTTTTGAGAAATAAATTGTTAGTTGAGAAATAAATTGTTTTTAAATTAAAAAAAAAAGATATAAAGGTCGTGTAAACTAACAAGTAGAAGTTTTTTCTGCTTTTAAAATGAAAAGCACCAAAAGGAAAGAGTCATGGAATTCAAAATCCTGTGCCCGCCCAAGTTAAAAGAAGCAGGCTCGCCAAGTTTGGCGGTCTGTGAAATAGACAGCATTAACTGTCTTCTAAATCAGGGCGGTGCCCTTATTTAAGTTACTACTCCCTGTTTAGACTGCAAGTCCATTAAGTCAAAATGTGTCGTAATCACCCCTACATTTCTACTTCATCCCAATTAATCGATCGATCTGCAAAGTTGTCCTCGTGATGAAGCCTGCTCCGTGCCAGCCTACTCATGACCGCAAGACCTGGAAATGGAAATGGATATTTGTAATGAAAATAGGATGAACTTTCCCCATTGCAAACTAGCATGTCATAACAGTGTGTCAATGAGATGAATACAATAGTAATACCACGGGTATGTAAGTTGTACCTTCAATCATTTTGTATAGAGCTGACCACCAGCTATCCCGGGGAACCTGGTACTGATCAAGGTTTTCTTCAATCGCTTTGTCATGCTTCCCCTCCAAAACCCCCTGAAGTGTTATTACAGCATCCTTTGTTTTCCTAAGGATACTATCCCCATCTTCAATTTCCAACTGCAAAAGGTCATTCTGTGATGAAGTGAGGCTAACAGCAAGTGCAAATTGCGCAGCAGCAGCCCATCTGGACGAGGCGAGCCATTTTCTTTGCCCATCGACTTGTTTTCCTCTTTCTAATTTGTTATCACCTTCCCCCCTAAGTACTAAGCTGCGTAAGTATTCAGCATTTGCAGCCCCTGTGCTCTGAACCATCTTAGAGAATGCACTTCCTACATTTTGTAGCAGCATTTCAGGAGTATCATATTCCACGACCTGAGAAAGAGGAACAAATTATTTTACCCAGATCCAGATCCCTACCTACTAATCAAACACAAATCTTATGAGAATTCCGGTTATCAGTTCATTTTTTTCCTCATCTTTTTCATTCAGAGTCACACACATTAGAATTAGACTCTAATGCCACCATATACCTGACCAGCATCGAGCAGAAGAATCCTGTCGCAGTCAATAATTGTATTTAGACGGTGAGCAATAATGAGCATTGTGCATGATTTGAACTCTTCTCTTATAGTCTTCTGAATAAGAGCATCAGTTCTAACATCAACAGCAGCAGTTGCTTCATCGAGGACAAGAATTTTTGATCTGCGAAGCAATGCTCGAGCAAGACTTAACAACTGTCTCTGTCCAACACTGAAATTCTCCCCAGCTTCTGAGACCTTGATAAGGCAGAAGTTTGATTTAAGTTCAAAAGAGAGAACAGAAAATCAAATGCAAACTTTACTGTCAAGCTCAAACTTAGCAACGTGGAGCACATATTTCAATTACTTGCATTCATTAGCAAACAATCAAATTAATGAATAGTCTTTCCCAATAATATTTTTGCAAACTAGACATACACCGAATGTATAACAAATTTGATTCCGGTTGTAGAAAAGAGCATTCATTCTCCATGTTAGAGGTTAACAAAGTGTTAGTGAAATACTAAATATCAGTGAACAAAGTACGATTTCAGTACCTGCGCATCCAAACCCAAAGAATTCCTCCTTATGGCATCCTTTAGATGTGCCCTTTCTAAAGCCTCCCACAGGTCAGCATCATTGTGTTCATTGAAAGGATCAAGATTAAATCTCACCGTGCCTGGCCAAAATGAAACATACAATCACCATAGTTATATAAGTGCACCATAATTGTCAGCACCTAAAAAGGTCAATCATATATAATGCCTACTTTTTAAGAGTAAAAGGTACATTTTAAAAATTTGTTGCACAGGTCTAATTTGGCATAGAGTTTACTCAGATTGCTTATCATGATTAAATGCCAATTGCATGTAGCCAAGCCGCTACTTAATAGACCAGCCTTGCATTCTTTTCAGAAACTGCTAACTTCCAAACTTTTCCACCTTGGAATCCTTTAGAGAGTGAAAAAAAAAAAAAAAAAAAAAAAAAAAAGGAAAGAGAGAAAAAAAGAAAAGGTAGCACTAACTCAAGCTGTTAAAGTATTGATTCAATATACTAAATTTCACCATTATTCAAAAATTAACAAATCTGAACTTGACACCGCTAGATATCTTAGTGACAATAATCCTCACGGCTGCCATATGATGCAACACAGCCTCCTAAGGCATGTTGTAACCTCTCAATATACATGTGAAGGAAATTAGAATTCCAAAATCTCTTGGCATGCAACGTCCCAGGCAGGCTATCAATTAGCAACAGAGCAGAAAATAAAAAGTCCACATAGAAGCTAAACTATGCGATATGAGCAATGAGATAATTCTACAATTGCATCAGCAAAATATCTGTAGCAACATAAAGAAAGAAGACTGCACCAAATTAGTTTACACATGACAGAAGATTCACTAGCTTACATAATAGCAGATCCAATACCTGAGAAAAGAACCGGTGATTGTGGAATGATGCCAAGAACCTTTCGAACATCAGTTAATCCAAACTTTCCAATGTCACAATCATCAATTAAGATTCTTCCCTTTTCCAGTTCAACAATTCGGAATAAAGCATTCAGCATGCTAGATTTCCCTGCTCCAGTCCTACCAACTATTCCTACCTTGTCGCTAGGAGAAATTGTGAAGGATATGCCATGCAGCACTGGCGGGAGTTCAGGTCTATAGCGCAAGACAACGTCATCAAATTGAATAGATCCTGCTGAAGGCCACCCAGGAGGCGGACGGCTGTCCTCTATAATGGCTGGAGCTTCTGAAGGCAATTCTATGTATGTACCAACGCGCTCCACGGCATTTAGACTATTTTCTGCTATGCTCGCAAGTCTTAGTACAGCAGTCAATAGGCTGGTAATATTCAATGCATAAGTGAGAAGTAAACCCATTGTAGAGGCAAATGCCTCTGGATTTTCTGCCCTTCCATTCTGCATGACAGCAAATGTTGCAGTAAGCCATATCATAAGGCCACCCACTGTCTCCAAACGAATAGCAAGCCATCGGTTTCCACTCATGTTTACAAGAGTAAATCTAATATTGTAGTCCATGGATTTTCCATTAATGTTTGCCATTCGATTATATGCTTTGTATGCACGAATAGTTGACAAGCCATTCAGTGCTTCCCCAAACTGTGCATACACAGGAGATCTAGTAATGGAATCCAGGCGCTTTACTTCACGGGCCGTGCTCTGCAAAAGATATATAATTTGCAGTACAAATCTAATATGAATGTAAAATACCCCATATCACAATGCAAAAAAGGCCACAGGCTAAGCTGATTTTACTCTTCTACAATGCACGAAGTACACGTGTAGGACACTTATTTGGCCTTCGTGCAGGACACTTATTTGGCCAAGAGTGTGGGACAAACATCTGATAATTTAATATATTTCATCAAGTTAGAAAGAGTGCACACGATGTCCAAATTCTGATCTGTTCTAGAACATCAAATATATTTGAACGTCCAATTTATATCACAATGGACAACATGTCACAGAAAAAGTATTAAAAATTAATATTTCGCAATGTAGCACGCCGGACAATTGGACAAGTCTAAGAAATTCACTCAATGATATAACATATCCAATAGTCAATATGTAAGCTCCTGTTTCTCTTCTAAGCTAGAAGAACATTTTCCAACTTCAAATTAAATTAATCGTGGCGAGCCACTTCGGAGGCTATTTTGTTAGAAACTTTTATTTGGAAAAAAATATCTGAGCATGACTAAATGTACAAAGTAAGCCTCTCTTCGGGTAAAATTGGAATTTGCTAAAAAGTTAGTTCTTCTATCAAGTCAATGTCAAACATTAATTTCAACCACACATTCAAATTATAACTCATTTATTAATCACACATTTCGTGGGTCCAAATACTACTACTAAAGAGTTACTAATAGTTTTACCTGAACAATCCTTGAATATGAAATTTACTTACCTGATAATATAGATAGGCTATGTAGAACAAGACTAGGAGAGGCAGTATGGCCCATAATGACATGGTGCTCACTATCCCAATTAGGACAAATGTTGAAATAAGCTGTGCCACTTGGTTCAGAAACATGTTCGCAAAAGGAGCAACAGTCCTATCAATGTCACTTAGATCCTTAGAAAACCTATTGATTATCCGTCCGAGTGGATTTGTGTGAAAGAAAACCATTGGAGCTCTTAAGATAGAATTGAGCATGGCGTTGTGCAAACTTCTGGCAGCATAAAGGCTTGATGTGATCAACCAAAACGAGTTCACAAATGTCACCAAAACCTGAATTTCAAATTTATGAAAGTGGCACATTTTAATTATCTTCAAATGGCTGACTAAGCCTAATATAGTAAAAGAGCAAGAGAAAAAACACATGACCAAAAATGAAAAGGGGGCATCATTGTTAAGAGGAACAAGCAAATAGGAGAATTGAGCGTAATTCATTAAGAGTGGGAAACAAAACCTACTTGACAAAATGACAGAAGTGAATAGATCAAATTGTAGAAGAGAGGCCCACGTGTATCTGAATCGCTTTGCGCTGTCCAGTAACTTAGCCATGTGCTACTTGAAACTCGTAGAGCTTCAGTTAGGACATAGCATGTGAATAATATCATAACTACCCATGTACCTCCCAATGCATTCTTGTATCTACAAGGAGTTCAAGAAAAAAAAAATTATTACAATACAGTGAACAACATTACTTGATAGCAACTGCAATTTCCATGGAGCAATTCTGCAGCTTATGATTAATTACATAAGACGTACCAAGTTAAACACGTGATTGCAAAAGCTTTTATTTTGTTATAGGATAAGTTATCCTGTAGTTAGATAGTTATAAGAGTGCAAAATGTTTAAGAGTATGAATCTATAAATTAATAATAATAAAAGTCAACTACTGTACCTCATCAAAACATTCCAACTGACAACACCAGTTTCCCGTTCTTCCTGCTTGATAAGAACAGATTTGCCTTCTCTCTTTTTATTTGTTTGATTAGCATCTTTAGACACCCCATTGCCCAAACCATTAGCCACAGGTTCAGAAGTTTTATCTGTTGTGCCGACATCTTCCTTTTCTTCAACATATTCTTCCATCTTGCCAGCATTTTCCATCAGTTTCTGAAAATGAATGCCATTGTTTGATAGCTCTTCAAAGGTGCCTTCCTCTTTGACCATGCCATCATGCACCAGAATAATTCTATCTACTTGAGATAGAAAATGCAGCTGGTTTGTGACTAGAACTCTTGTTTTTCCTCTTAATTCTCCTCTGATGCACTTTTCAAAAACCTGATAAAGCACATAAGCACAGATAATGTATGACAAAGTAAAAGCATAAATTTAAAATTTCAGTTGTCAAAAGATGGCTATTAACTGTCACAGAGTAAGTTCAAATCAAGAAGAGAAGAATATTAATACATTTTTATGGTCTCTCCTATTCCATGGTCTTAAATAAAGTAATGAGGGTAACAACATACCAATTAATGTTTTGGACCCAACACAACTATAACCAGAGTTTCTTCAAGAAAAATAAGGATTTACTTTTCTCAATTTATTAATATAGCTATACATATACAAAAACCAGAACCATTGGCAGTGGAAAGAATCCAAACTATTGTGCCACAAATTATTAGATTGGAAAACATCGCAGATGTAGGGATCAGAAGTAAATTTTAAGTGCATGTGTTAATATTAAGTATTTACCTGACGACCCACGTGAGCGTCTAGAGCACTTAAAGGATCATCGAATACATAAACATCTGAATTAGAATATACTGCTCTAGCCATAGAAACTCTCTGCTTTTGCCCACCACTAATATTGACCCCACGTTCACCGATTTCAGTAAGGTCACCACCCTAATACATAAAGCATTAGGTAGACAATAATTCTGACAAAGAAACAGCTAAAATAAAGAAAATATTAACCCTGCGATATAAACTTCAGAGCATGCTTACAGGCAGCAATTCAAGGTCATGCTGCAAAGATGTTACATCTATTGCCTTCTCGTATTTTTCAGGTTCGAAAGGAGAACCAAACAGTATGTTGTCCCGCACCTGTAAAATAAAAATGCATATCTCATGAAGGTAGCGAGTCATTGAGAACTAAACGCAAGAAGACACTTCATCTTTAAATGATCTTTGTTCTAAATAAATAAATAAATGTGGATACATTCCACTCAACTTAGAGTGGTGCTAACACTAGGATCGGCGACATCAACTGACAACCAAGAGTTTCAGAAGGGAACAGAGATCAATAGAAATACATATCATATTTCTTAACTTACCGTTGCATTGAAAATCCATGAAACTTGTGGTACGTAAGCAACCTTCCCTCTGATAACGACAGTTGCATCTGCAACCGGAGGAAGTTCTCCAAGCATTGCTGATAAAAGTGATGTCTTTCCCTCCCCGGTACCGCCAACTATTGCTACTAAGCTACCAATTGGTATATCCAAATTAACATTTGACAATGTTGGCTTCTCCTCCTGCTGTGGATAGGCAAATTTTAGAACCCCATATGTCCCGGAAAATTTTACGAGTATGCAGCTATCAAATATAGGTACCACGTCAATAAGTCTATAAATTGATTAACACACTCTAGTGCTTGTCCGGAAAAGAAGTTAAGAAACAATGTGCTGACCCTCTATAATCTATTTCTTCTTTAGACTTCTTTTTGTATCAACAACGAAAATTGCATCAAATTGTGCACCTAGGTGGTGTAAGTCAATTATAATCAGTGTGCTATACAACATAAAATATCTGCAAAAGAAAAAAGTTGTAGCCGAATAACTTTTCATTATCCATATTTGAGAATCATGCCCATATCAACAATGTAGAGCCTATAGTCAGAACATTCAAAGAGGAAATGAAGATGCCAATATTTCACAGCTAAACAAATATTATATTGTTTTTTCCACACATTACTGTAATGCACCTTGTAAAATAAGTTATTATGCTTAGTCAAATAAAAGATTCCTTATCATTCAGTTAAATTTTGCTCAGAAGATATAGCAGACCTTAGACTCCCAAGAAAAGTATCCATTCTTGATTGAGATAGCTGGTAATCCTGGCTTAATAGGTGGGTTAGGAAGAAGAATTCGTTCTTCAGATAAAAGAAGTTCCTCCAGACGTTTTAAGGAAACATTCGCATTCACAACCTGTAAATTAGAACACAAAAGCATATAATTAGTTTGGAAAACAGTATTCTCCCCTACAGATAAATTACATTGAAATGTGACAATGGGAGAGAAAATCAGAACTAAAAACTACCACAAAAAATTGGTAAAGTTCAATTGACAAATATTGTATATATTATGGCAACTGGAGAGCTGGTATGTTGGGCTCCACTCACAAAAATAGAAAAAAAATAAAAAAATATATGACCCAATCATTTCACTTTGTTGCAGAAAAGAAAGGAAAGGGCATATAGCATTTAGTGTAAGCAGTAGACATAACCAAAGATCCCATCAGGAATTTAAAAGCCAAACAAGATATTTATATCTGGCATCAAATTATACGAAATGTATCTGAAAGGCAGGACCTGTGTAATTATATTGGGGAGCATGAACAATGGAAACCGCAGCACCGCAAACAGCGAAAGAGATGTAAATGCCCTTGCAGGTGTCAGATCCCCTCCAAGTAAAGTGAATGTCCCAAATGAAATTACAATCACCAGAACCGGAATACTGTTCAGTACGAAACTATTCGTCTGCAAATTTACAAAGGATAGTCCAATCAATAGGCAATTGAAAAACAGAAAAAAGGAAAATCAGACAAAAACGAACAAAGAATAGTATATAGGGAATCAAAGCAAGAAAAAAAGAAGAAGAAGAGGAAGATTGTAAGAAAGAAGGAAGAATAGAAACAGAAATATACTACCACGTGACAACTAATGCACATCAATTTTATGCTCATATGGTATAGGTAATATGACTAGCTGTCAAAAGCTATCAGAACAACAAATGACCAACATATCAATCACTCAAAATTTTTGCTTTTTCAGAAGCACACATTACATGTATTTCAGTATTCGAACCTTTGCTCTAATTGTTTTATGTATTTGCTTAATCAGATAAAAGTGGATGTGAACAAGCTTTAAGGGAATCACACACACTATTGCAAAACAGATACTTTAAAGTGAACAGTAATTGCACTCCATTTATACAATCCATGGTATCCTCAACAAATTGTTGCTAAAAAATGTCTCTACTGCATATGCATACCTCTAAACTCATTCCAAGTCTCGATTAATAGTAAATAGAAATAAATTATAAAGGAGATGGATCAAGATCATACCGCTCCTAGCAGTTGGGCTTTCCGATACCATGACAACTCATCATCTCGAACACCTTGAACCTTTGTTCGGAAACTATCCTCCCATGCATAACATCTGAAGCAATTTTGGTAAAAAATTTACTGGAAATCAGCTACCTAATATAAAAAGACATTTAAAAATAAGCATCTATGGATGAAACTTACTTCACAATGTCCATGGCAGCCAAAATTTCATTCATAAGTCCAATTCTCTTGTCCGTGCGTTGCAATCCCTCTTTTGTCAATTTTTGCATTTTGCTTATTATGAATGTCTGTTTGGATACATTGATTTCCAAATTAGCAAAATTTCACCCAAGATATAATGGCACAGTGGCAGATTATACGAGCAGATAGAAGAAAACTAAAAAATCGATCGGCTCAGCAATAGTTTGCTGAGAAATTCCTTATATCCAAGTGTATAAAGGGTAAACAAAGAGGAGGTATAACTCGTGCCAAATGGATAACTCCTTTAAAAAGATTTGATATTCAGGTCCACTATGTGTAAGCTCTCATGAATGGGTATTCATGAGAAACAAAATCTTGAGCCATTAGAAAAAGGGTAAAACCCAATTCAAATCTAATGCAGACAGTATCAAACGCTATGTTCTTAAAAGGAAATATATGATGATAGAATAAAGCCAATGAGAATCGCTACTCATGCAGCTCTTTGCCCTTCTTTTATAGCTTATCATTTGATAGGATTTCCATAAGATTTAGAGCAGAAGTTCCCATTCTGCAAGAACCAGCTTGAATTTATCACGTGTCATAAAAAAGTGATGATTATAGTATCCTCCATTATAGATTTTTAGGATGTGTAGAAATATCCGACAGATCCATGATCCCATTGATTAGACATTTTTGCATTAAACACAAATGCATTTTAGTAGTTACAGTTAGATGTAAATTATGACCCACCATGATTGTTTTTAGCATAGTTTTTAAACCCAAATTGGTCACTAATCCAGTCGAAGCACCTTGTTGGTGGGTCACTGGTTCAATCCGCAGACAACTGACAAAACCAATGAGTAATTGTTGGTTCAAAATTCAAAATATTTTATAGCAAAAAAACAAAAAAAGAGAGAAATAATACAAGTCTTAAAACTTTAAGGCGTGTTAAACTAAAAAATTCTTTTTTAGTATATATATTTTTTAATATTTTAGAGGTCTGGAGATCTAAACCCCCTTCCATGAAATTTTTGAAACATTTAATCTGACAGAATGGGCTGAGCCCAGGTTCACTTCAAAACCAAAAATGTAAATTGGACAGGTTTCAACTGGTTCCACAATCCAAAACCCCACTATCATTTAGTTTTCAATTTAATGCTTACAATTCTACATCTTAAGATGGAAGCATCCAGATAATTTTTGCATAAACAATTCAAAGTTGCAGACAGAGACACATAATTAAGTAGGAAATAAAACATAGAAAGATGCAGGCAAACAGCAAATCAACAAAAATCAATGGTGCCTTGATGTGAAGCTCATACTTGTATGGGGAACATAAGAACAAGCAATAGTGCACCAAGAAGTGAAGCAACGCCGAGCTGCATGTAGAGGAAAGCCAGGGAAAGAATAATGCGAAAAGGAGCTGACCACAAAGCATGTAATGATTGGCATACTTGCTGTAGAAAGAGACGAAATGTTTTAGTTAAAGTAAGCAATAAATAACGCATATCAAGAGGAGATAAAACATTCATGAAATATTTAACAAATTTGACCACCAAAAACATAGACAATATCGTTTGTAGTAGACATGTGTACTTAGTTCACAAGCCTTACAATAAAAACCGAAGTTGAAGACTTTAAGAACTGCCAAGCAGCAGTAATTTTTTTTAATGGAAAAAGAATTTGTTCCAAGAAAAGAATAGATTAAAAAAAAAAGTAGAGGGCAAGGCCATCTCAATTGCTAAACGATAAAATAGAAAGAAACCATTCAAACATTAGAAGCCACCCATTTTCCACATCTTAAGTATGGGCCACTAAAAGAGTCTGCCGCCAAATGATGATAGAAATTCAGATGCGAAAAACGATTCTGAGAACTTTTGTGCATTCTGAGCTCTCCAAATTGACCATGTAATGGCAAGTATAGAATATTTTCAAAGAATCCAACTACCTCCAAATCCAATGAGGAACAAAACAGGCAATATTTTTATTCATCACAAATCACAAAGTATGTTTACTCTTTTTATAGAACAGATTTGAAATCATAAATCATACATGAAGTCCAAATTGAGTTCTATGCAGAAAATTATCTTGGTATCTGAACATTGGCCAGAAAAAGGTAATTTGCATCGTTCAAAAGATACACGTGCATACGTAGAGAAAAATACATACCTGGAGAGCCTCAGCATCAGTTGTCATTAGGTTTGTGATTTTCCCGGATGCAAACTTTTTGCGACTCTCATGGGTGAGCTTTAAAGACTTGCGGAAAACTGCAGCAATCTAATATGCACGACAAGTCAAAATATATCAAAAAAAGTATTCGCAATGCAGGAGCATATAATTTGACAACGAATGATCTAAGATTAAGAAAAGAAAGGGATGCAAAGAAAAGAAATTAGGGCAAGAGGAAAATCAGTTTTATTCATATAATCAAATGAATAAGCCCTTTATTTATAGAGCAAGAAACTGAAAGAATATCAAATCAAACGAAATTATACTAATCTAGAACTTTATCAAATCTAATTTAATCTAATCTAAATAACATATTTTGAATCAAACTCTACTTTTTAAATAACATCTAAACTTTATCTCTATCTATATTTCTATCTCCATCAATTCGCATGCATTTAGAAACTAAAAAGAACCTGTAAATGATTGTCAGATAGCATCTTAGGAGGCCAACGAACTACAAACCACACATACATGGTTGCTTTGGAACTGAGACCCTTTCCATTACACATAAATTCCAAACACTGTATCATTCCCTTCCACTCCCTCCCAACCCCCAGTTCAACCAAGATGGAGAAGTTGTCAAGCTAACATGACAAGAAATAAATTATATGTACTCTGTAAAATGCAACCAACTCGCACAAAATGATAGGATCAGTACATAAAAGGAGGTAAAAGGATTATACCAGGGTTGCCCTCAGACGATAGCCGACGCGCATGACATTCTGAAAATACTGAGCTTCACACAGCACACCTAATACCTGAATGAAATTGTAGTCAACCAAATTACTCCAAGGGTAAGAAGGGTGAAAAGTGCACAACGGAATAGAAAATATTAAAAACAGCATAATATCTTCATAACAAAGTGTGAGAACACAAAAGCTAGTAAAACCCATCCCATACAAAGATAAACTGAAAATCCTTTAAGACCAAAACTTGACAAAATTACTATGAGCCATTAGCCACACTCACATTCAGGCCCACAACAATATCCTTTAAAAGTTTCATCTCAATTTCTTCCAAATTGATTTCATCTGATTAATACAAAGTGACATCTTCCTTGCAATTATTTTCAGCTTCCTGAGTATAAGTGTGTAAAGACTATATTTCCATTGGACTCCAAAGTCTATATTAGTATTTCATCTACTTTTCTCCTGCAGAATATCAGTAAAACATTTCAATTCACTATATTTTCTCGGAGCTACTGAAAGCCAATAAAAATATCCATCATCTTCTGTCTCGTGTACTGATACGTATCTAGATCTGTATGTCACCAATATAATAGCACGCAGCAAAAGGACACGAACTCTTAAGAGAGTTTTCACGCCACACATAGGCTTGCAGTCTTTAATATGCTTCAGAACAACCAGAAAACAACTAAAAACTAAAAAGCATGACTCCAAATGGATAAAGCATCTTTGAAAACAAATGAGGTGCATGTCATACAACAATATGCTATGAGAAAAACAAAGAATTCATTACATACCACTCCAACGAAAATTGCGAAGGCATAGATGTAACCAACCCAAGCTGGATCTCCTCGTTGCATAGACTAGATATAAATGAGAGAACATAAATGAGATTCTTTTAAGTTTGGTCAAATACACACAGATACAGATAAACTCCATAATATCTTTTTTTGCTGTGTCTAAGAGATTGGCATAGGATTAATGTATAAAAATTTATATCCCACATGAGGTATAGACAGGAATGCAACTTGCCTGTAAAAGTCTGTTCAAAATGAGCGGCCCAACAAACTGTGAAAGATCATTGAATATCTACAAGTGGATCAAGATTCGAAAATTGTTAGGACAAAGAGTCAAGTCAAAAGTTACAAATGTAAATTGTAACGTGCCATGAATTCATTTAATATTTAAACAAATGTCGTCAAATTCCAGGGAAAGCACTTGCCTATAGTTACTTATTGATTAGCTAAAACGAAGCAGTTTCTACGCCTTTTTTCCTTACTTTCTTTGGGCCTCTTTTGTTTGGCTAAGCCAAATAACTATCTAAGAGATAAACATGACGTCGTCTGAAAACAACAGTTCAATTATTTTCAAAATAAAACAAAGAGGGTAGAGTTGTATGGCATTTCTCACCAGAAAACTATGATTCGAGAGGGAAAAAAAAAAAAGCATCTGCATATTAAAAATAATGATATCTGTAATGCATCAAAAACCCATTTTCTTCTTTTCTATACTATAGAAAGAAATAAGGTAAGGTTGGTGATAAATTTCAGTCAACTTTGGAAAGAAGTTAAAATTGCTGCTCCCTTATTAAGGTATAAATACTTTACAAAATCATTAACATGTAATCATGGTGCTTTACTCAACAATATGAATGAATTTACTGAAAGATGATTGATAAGAGCAACCAAATTAGTTCAATACCTTCCAGAAGCCTCCCCACCAAAATCTAAAAAATAAAAAGAAAATACGGACAGGATTAAGATCATCAAACATTTAGAAAAAGATCAATTTGCACATGAGCCAAAAACACCCCAGCAATTACACGCTCTCTTACCTTCCCCCAAGGCTACGATTTAAAGCTCTTAAGAGCCATGGTTTAGGCCTCCGAATCTCTTCAGCCCAAGATCTCTGGAACCTAAAGGGGATATTAACGTATTACTTTCATGTGCCATATAACTTGTTCCAGAAAAAGGGACATGCAACTTTCTGCTTAATGCAACCGACCATATTTGAACAGGGAAAACATAAAAAGCTACATACGTGTCATTGAGTGTTTCTGTACTATCCCAAGTATCAAGTTGCCAAACATCCTTTTCTGTAAGAGGCCTTTTATAGCCCAACTGCATGAGTTGAGACATCCAACCGAATGTGATTTCTATAGAAGAAGCAAGCAACCAATTATTATTGGAGGGTAATGCTCAGCAGTAAAAAAACATAATACGACATTTATCGAAAGGTAAGCATTAAAAGATAAGAAAGATACACTCGTCCATTTTCTAGAGATACCAATATCATGCTACGTATGCCTTGAAGAAATAGAAGTGGAAGAGGCAAAAATCAAGTTTAAAGAATCACATAGAAATGGATATGTAGAAATGAGACAGATACATCCCACATATGCATACATAACTAGAAACATATGATGGATGGATGGATGGATGGATGGATGGATGGAATGCCTCTGCGTACAAAGGATTTCAAAATAGCCATCAAGTCAAATATATATCAGTTTTTGGGCTAAGGCAACTAAGGAATTACAAGATCATCATTTGGTGTACATGGTAAATAATTACGTACTAGAAAATAGGTTGACGTGTCTCTCAGGACATATCTGCTCCCCTCCAGGAAGTTCTTCATATGCATCGTTTTCTGCAGATTCATCTCTTACGGGGGAATAGCCCGGGTATGGGTCCAATTCAGGTATATACACAAGCAAGAGCACTCCAAATAAAACCTGCACAGAAATAAAAGAATCTGAAAATTGGCAGTCAACGCCTTTAAAGAAATGTTAATTATATAGGAAAATCCTATTTTAAATAGGATAGAAACTACTTATTGGTGTAGTAGGATTTTCTTGTTTAGATTAGGACTTTTAGCCCCTGTTTGATCCATATTAAAATTTTCATTCTCATTCTTCTACTTATTTTCAACCACACATTCTTTAATAAAATAATATTTTCCATCACATCAATAATTTTGCCTTATTTTTTAACCACACATTTTCCATCAATCTACTATTCCAAAATACATTCTTCCAAAATAATGTGGCTCAAACACACCCTTGTTCTTTTAGATTTTTGTTTACTTGTTCTCTCACACTAGAGATCATTTTTACTTATATAAGCAAATATTTTGTAAAAATTTTCAATAACCAATTCACTACAATCAAATTATTCTCTACAAAATTTTCAAGTTTTTGACTTTCTTCTTGATTCAAGAATTTTAATTCCGCTACTTAACCAGTTACTGTCTGCAAAGCTTGAAGCAGAATATATAAGCCTTTGTGGAGTAATTAGCCATATTAGACGACCACTATCGGAATATTTGATAACATGTTTTAAGTTATATCAAAAATTTGAGGATAAGAAAATTTAGAGCAACGAACCTGGACAGCCACCTCACCGATATACAAATACAGGACGGACCTGCACAGCCAAAATATACAGCCATGAAATTGTACTGCCTTAGACAATTATAAATTGAAAATGCACTAGTAATCTTTCAGATGAAAGTAAATACCGTCACTTTAATTATATCAATATTTAAAATCTTTTCATACAACGACAAAATATAAAGAGTAGTAGTAAGATATCCATGTAACAAATGGTAAATATCTCTCATTAACCTTCAAAGATATTTTGGTTCATCCAATTGTTATTTTCAGATCATTCAATTGCAAAATTATAAATGGAACATTATCAGTAGACAACCAGAAGATAAGTGGAGATATGGCTGCCATGTAAAGTTTGTTATTATAGCATTATTATATGCAAAGTAATGGCTGCGGTAATAACAGAAACAAGAGATGTGCATGTAAATTTGGTTTATGTGCATGTTTATGAATTATCAAGAGAACTAACTGATCATAAAACTCCTTCACAGAGAGTGCAAGATTCAGCAACACAGCATCCCCAACCAATTTATAAATGACCCCAAATCTGACAGCCCATCGAACCTCACGAATGTAGACCTTCGTTTCTACAACAACCAACGCCAGCATAGAGCACCATGCTAGAACTTCTATGATCAGAGAAATTATCTACAAAACAAATGCAATGAATCGTCAAAGGCAAATGTAATAGCTTTACATAAATAAGGCAACATAGATTCGCAGAATAATCTTTTGATAAATGATGCCTTGCAGCAATTGCGGAGTCAAAATTGGAACCAGTGTGTGGCAGAATTTAACTATGGAGATTTATTTCAAATACAAAATATATAAGTATTAAAATTAAATAATAAAACTCGTGGGGACCAGTGACCCCAGTGGCCACCGCCTCTCTCTGCCACTGCCTTGCAGGTATTCGGACCAGAAATAGTACTCTTCAGATATTGGGGTGGATTTTTTTTCTACTTCATCTCTCTTTTATTTATATATGGGAATATCTATAGACCTAAATTTGATTAAACCCAGATTAATCAACATAATTAAGTAAACAAAACAACACAAGTTCAATAATAGAATCTGTAAGCTTCTTCCCTTGGGGGGGGGGGGGGGGGGG